>OX421497.1:10192131-10447131 GCA_949126835.1 Anisus vortex
GAAAACAATGTGCACACACCGGGAAAACCGCGCTATTTTTTTAAATCCCGAGTCTTATACAGACAGGACCCCAAAAATGAAAATGGAAAAACCCAGGTAATTGTTCCCACCCCTTTTCGCAAGCAAGTCATGGTGACCGCCCATGACGCGTCAACGGGAGCCCATCAGGGACATTCATCCACTGCACATAAGGTCAAATTCTACTACTTTTGGCCGGGCATAGATGGCGACATAAAGCGCTTTGTGTCGTCATGTCACCAATGCCAAGTCACCGCTCGGAAGCACCACATCCCACCAGTACCGTTAGGTCAGACCCCCGTGGTGGACACCCCATTTCAGAGGGTGTCAGTGGATATTTTAGGGCCCCTCCTTCGGACGCGGAGGAGGAACGCATATATATTGTGTGTGGTGTGCCAAGCGACCAAATGGCCAGAGGCAGTAGCGTTGCCCAGTATAGATACTAAACACGTGGCGGAGGCCCTGTTTACTATCTTTACCAGAATAGGGTTCCCTGAAGTTATCCTCTCGGATAATGGTGCTCAGTTCACTGGTAAACTCATGAAAGAGGTGTTTGAACTTATAAACACTCGACACCTTCGTTCGTCCCCCTACCACCCACAAGCCAATGGGTCTAGTTGAAAGATTTAATCAAACTCTGATAGACATGTTAAAGAAGATCGCCGAAAGCGAGCCCCAGGAATGGGACACCTGCTTAGCAGCCGCCCTTTACGCTTACCGAACGACACCGCACACCAGCCTCGGTTATTCCCCCTACGAAGTGATTTATGGCACCCAACCACGGAGCCCTCTTGAAATTCTTCGCCAAACGTGGACGAAAGAAAATCCTCATGATGAAGAAAAAACAGTGCATGCTTATGTGCAACATTTGAAGGACCGTCTCGATGCAGTCCGCAAAATAGCTCATGATAATTTGTTGAAAGCCCGCCAAAGACAGGCAAAGTATTATAACCGCCGGGTAAAAGAACGAACCCTCACCCCAGGGGATAAGTCTTGTTGCTATTGCCCTCCTCGCAAAACAAACTGCAGATAATGTGGAAGGGACCATATGTGGTTACCTCTCAAATCTCTCCCACCAACTATCAAGTTATGGTGGGTAACAAAGAGAAAGGATACCACATCAATCTGCTCAAGAAGTACTTAGAGCGACCCCCCACAGATACTCCACTGTTAGCTCTTGCCATTGCAGAAGAAACAATCCCAGATAACACTCTCCTTGCTTGCCCGTTACAAGCAAAGGAAACCGTAGCGGACGTGTCAATCTGCCCCAAGCTTACCACTGGTCAAACTGACCAGGTACGCCGTTTAATGAACAAATTTGCCGATGTGCTGACCGATAAGCCAGGCCGCACAAACCTGGAAACCTTTTCTATGAAGTTATCAGACCCTACCCCAATCCGCGTTAAACCGTATCCCATTCCTCACGCTAAAGCTGAAATTGTGGCAGATGAAATCAAAACACTGTTGGAACATAAAATTATAGCACCCTCCACATCCCCGTACAATGCACCCATTGTCTTAGTAAAAAAGGCAGACGGAACTCACCGGATGTGTATTGACTTTCGGCGTCTGAACACGGTAGCCGAATTTCAAGCCGAGCCCATGCCTGACCCAAATGCTATTTTTGCTCATCTTGGAAAAGCTAGTTACTTTTCGAAATTTGATCTTAGCAAAGGGTACTACCAGATTGAAGTAGAAGAGAGTTGTCGCCCCTTTTCTAGCCTTTAGCACCCCTCAAGGGCACTTTGAATTCCAAACGGTGCCTTTTGGCCTAAACAATTCATCATGTGTGTTTACACGTATGATGAGAAAACTTTTGCAGCCCATACAAAGGCCAAGTCTGTCTAACTTTATAGACGACATTTTAATAGCCACTGAGACATTTGAAGAACACCTGGAAATCCTAGAATTGTTGCTAGGTAGGTTGAGAGAGACAGGTCTCACCGCCCGCCCTTCTAAATGCCTGATAGGATATAATAAGTTGAAATTTCTCGGCCACTTGGTAGAATGCCATCACTTGATGCCCGATGATGACAAAATAGAAAAGTTGAGAGATGCCCCCAGACCCACCACCAAGTCAGGTGTTAGATCGTTCCTTGGACTCTGTGGATATTACCAGAAGTTCGTGCCGAACTACAATGCGATAGCCTCTCCTTTGTCCGATCTCACCAAAAAAGGACACCCCGATAAAATTGCATGGAACGATCAATGCGAAAGCGCGTTCATTAAACTAAAATCGGCACTTACCAGCAAACCTGTACTTCGCCTTCCAGACTTAACACAAACTTTCGTTGTTAGGACTGACGCCAGTCTTTCCGGGTTAGGAGCAGTGCTAATGCAAGCTGACCCTGACAAGGACGGACAACTGTTTCCTGTAGCTTATGCAAGTAGAAAGTTGACAGAAGCAGAGAAGAAACTACCCCACCATAGAACTAGAGTGTCTTGCATTAGTATGGGGTATAGAAAAGTTTCAAGTATACTTATATGGACGGCAGTTTACACTGCAGACAGACCACCGTCCTTTGACATTCCTCTCATCCTCCAAGGAACTTAATAGACGATTGATGCGCCATTCCCTTACCCTATCTCAATACTCCTTTAATATTGAGTATATCTTAGGCCAGCACAACTGCATTTCTGATTTCCTTAGTAGGCACCCAAAGCAGGACGCATAATAGAGTCCTTCATGATTCTTTGCTTGTTTGTAAATAATTCAATATTTCAGTTTCTTTTATCATTCAATCTTGCATGTTAATCTTGGATTTGGGAAATGAGAATGTAACGATACAAACGCGCAATATCTTGACACTAGTGGAATCTTGCCCTTAAGGCAATATTCCTCGGTCTGGGTGGGTATATGTAACAATGTAGCTCGGCTCGGCCGTTTTAACCTTAAAAATACTCGGCAACGCTATAACAAAGACCCGGCCAGTTGGATCGTTCCGGCCATTTTAATCGCTAATTAGGAAAAAAGAAACTGTACAGCGCCGCTCTAACAAAAGGAGAGATAGTATTTCCCAGCCAAGCGTAGGAAGGTTGACATGGCCGTGTGGTGTCATGGAAAATGGATGTGAGACGGCACTGCCTTTAGCACGTAGTCTAGGGTTGAATGGTATGAATGGAAGGAAGATAGGTTAGAGTTAATCACTTGTTGTCGCTAGAATAGGGATTTCGCATGTAAATCAATGTCGTGTCTTCTTTGTATTCTCTCTTGCCTCAGCCCCCCCCCCCCCATTTCTCCGCCTCTAGCCCACAACAATGCCATGGCTTTAATTTACTTTAAAAATACATTAACAAGCCCCATTGGGAATTCCCGATAATTATTGCTTGTAAAATGGAGGCTAATAGTGATACTACACGTCTCAGCCGTAAATTGTTCCCCTACCCCTTCGGTAAATACCCACGCCCTTTCCTTAGAAAGAGATTTATCTTCTAGACACATGTTTAATTTAGTTCTATTAATTCACTGCCCATGTGTATTTAAAGACCCCATCTTCCCAGATTTAGTTAGTTGAGCTTGTTCTGTGGAACAGAAACGTGGTTTACTCCGTGATACAGAAGTCACGTATTATTACTAATATCGTTCACTGTGCAGTGAAAGTTTTCATAGTATATTCACCAATGGTTAACATTGTGTATGACATTATCGCCTTATAGAATTGTTTACATTATTATTGAATTCTTCCAGTTCATCCAGATATATATACATACATTTTCTAGTATTAAAGACTTGTGTTATACGTAAAACTATTTCTTCAAACTTGTGTGTTGATATACATAAATATCTATTGTTGTGTATTCGCGGTGTGCTGTAAGCCAATTAGTCTAGCAGCTTGATTGTGACACTGGTATTTTCCCCCCACGCCAAGCGCTAGATTCCAAAGGCAGAGTGGACAAAAATAAATTTGTAAGACTGATGAAGGGTCTGTACGTCTATCGTACCCCTTGACAACCAGCCACGGGTGTGACTCCATGACTCACACTTACATGTGACGACAGATGTTTGCAAATAACACTGTATTGCCACATAATTGGGAGCTCGTGCCGGAATATTTACCCGTAAGCGCCAGACTGATACAACAGACCATTCGTCATCTTACTGGGGGCTCACATTTCCACCGACAGCAGCCGAAGTATACAACCAGTAGCCGTCAACCCAGAGAAATTCGACAACCCGCAGCAGACCATACGAAGTAGCCAACCAGTAACCGTCAACCCGAGAGAGATTCGGCAACCCGCAGTAGACCACAAAAAGTAGACAACCGGTAGCCGCCAACCCGAGAGCAGACAAACCTGGGAGCAGCACCAGATGTAGTGAGCAGCCAACCCACATTCACACGCAAATTAGGAGCCACACTAGACATCGCAGAACAGCGGAAGTCCACAGGACAGTAATAAACTGACATTCTGTTGACAATTTAGTGTGTATAATCTGTGCGAGTGTGTTAATTCATAAAGAGACAATAAAGTGCAGTCGGGTAAGTGCCTCTTACATACATTCTCTCATAGCCATTACACGTGCTAGTGTCAACCATTAGTCAATAATTTAAAAAACAAAATGGCCGATATAGTAAATATAAAGAAAATTGCTAGGGAGGAAGCTGAAGTTGCAGGCCTTACTGGAACTGCAATTCTAGAATATATAAAACAACAGGTGGCAGAGTACAGGGAGGCAGAGTTATTAAAAATAGAGAAAGAAAACAGAAAAAGGGAATTGGAGTTAGAAGCAGAAAAACATGTTAAGCTAGCGCAAATTGAGGCAGATAAGGCAGTTCAACTTAGGCAAACAGAACTAGCAGGGACTGGAATGTCCAATTCTTTATCTCCTTCTTCCCTTTCATCAAATGATTCACCATCTGACAATAACCGTAGTACATACTTCTTTACCACTGACCCTTTTGATCCTAGAGTAGAATCAATTGACGTCTTTCTTAGCCGCTTCGAAGACCTTGCAGAAACCCATAACGCCCCTAAGGAGTCATGGTTAAGGCACTTAGTGCAATCATTAAGAGGACAGGCCTATGACGTTTACGACAAATTGCCGTCGACGGAAGGTGACACATATGACGCCTTGAAAAATGCACTGTTGACTAAGTATGAATTGACAGCAAAATCATATAATAGAAAGTTTAGAGAGTCTAGAATAGGAGAAAATGAGTCATATGCTCAATACTCAGACAGGCTCATGTCTTACTTAATAAAGTGGGCCAGTCTTGCGAAATGTGAAAAAACATTTCAAGGTCTTGCTGAACTTATGTTAGCTGAACAATTGAGACAAAATATGTCTCTCAAAATGAAAATATTTCTGGATGAGAACATAGTTGACTCTATTGGCAAATTAGTAGAACTCGCAGACAGGTATGCCTCAGCTCACAGAGAAGAAAACACAACTGCACCAGCATTTAACCGTCCCCGCGGGGAGCGGCAGCATTCAGATCGCCCATTCGCTCAAATGGATAAAAATAACCACTCCCGACGCCAGCAACCCCATAACAAAGCCCATCAGCATCCCACACCCTATGCCCAGAGAAATGGGGGACCGTCTCACCCCCACGGGCATTGGGGAGGCCCACCTCAGAACCCCACGTCTTATATTCCCAATGATAGGAGACGAGACGGCCCTGTGCCCGATCACTCCTTTGCCTCTATTATGGTGGACTCCAATCTTGCGGATTCGGACCCCATAAAGTCAGACACCGAAGAGTGTAGAGGACCTAACCCCAGGCACCACAATGGCCCAAATGAAACTGATATTATTACAGTTAACGGAAAGCCAGCCTCGTGCCTATATGACACAGGATGTGGCTATGACGCAATTGTTACTGAGGCCAGGATTCACCCCTGTGAACTCACTGGGGAATATATTGACATTCGGGGCCCCTCTCTCTCCGCCCTCACCCAAAGACTTCCGGTGGCGCGGATACAAATTGAATCTCCTTATGTACGCGGGTGCATAACTGCTGCTGTTATGAAAGACCTAGCTTTTGATGTAATCTTAGGATGCAAGTATGTATTTTTAGGAACGCCACATGCCCCTATGATTATTGCCCCCGTGATCACGCGAGCGCAAACCGAGACGGAAGTCTCAGTGGGAGAATCCACTCCATCAAATCATGAATTTATTAGAGCCCAGAGGGAAGACCCCTCTTTGAAGTCCATGCTGGAAAAGGCCGAAAACAATGTGCACACACCGGGAAAACCGCGCTATTTTTTTAAATCCCGAGTCTTATACAGACAGGACCCCAAAAATGAAAATGGAAAAACCCAGGTAATTGTTCCCACCCCTTTTCGCAAGCAAGTCATGGTGACCGCCCATGACGCGTCAACGGGAGCCCATCAGGGACATTCATCCACTGCACATAAGGTCAAATTCTACTACTTTTGGCCGGGCATAGATGGCGACATAAAGCGCTTTGTGTCGTCATGTCACCAATGCCAAGTCACCGCTCGGAAGCACCACATCCCACCAGTACCGTTAGGTCAGACCCCCGTGGTGGACACCCCATTTCAGAGGGTGTCAGTGGATATTTTAGGGCCCCTCCTTCGGACGCGGAGGAGGAACGCATATATATTGTGTGTGGTGTGCCAAGCGACCAAATGGCCAGAGGCAGTAGCGTTGCCCAGTATAGATACTAAACACGTGGCGGAGGCCCTGTTTACTATCTTTACCAGAATAGGGTTCCCTGAAGTTATCCTCTCGGATAATGGTGCTCAGTTCACTGGTAAACTCATGAAAGAGGTGTTTGAACTTATAAACACTCGACACCTTCGTTCGTCCCCCTACCACCCACAAGCCAATGGTCTAGTTGAAAGATTTAATCAAACTCTGATAGACATGTTAAAGAAGATCGCCGAAAGCGAGCCCCAGGAATGGGACACCTGCTTAGCAGCCGCCCTTTACGCTTACCGAACGACACCGCACACCAGCCTCGGTTATTCCCCCTACGAAGTGATTTATGGCACCCAACCACGGAGCCCTCTTGAAATTCTTCGCCAAACGTGGACGAAAGAAAATCCTCATGATGAAGAAAAAACAGTGCATGCTTATGTGCAACATTTGAAGGACCGTCTCGATGCAGTCCGCAAAATAGCTCATGATAATTTGTTGAAAGCCCGCCAAAGACAGGCAAAGTATTATAACCGCCGGGTAAAAGAACGAACCCTCACCCCAGGGGATAAGGTCTTGTTGCTATTGCCCTCCTCGCAAAACAAACTGCAGATAATGTGGAAGGGACCATATGTGGTTACCTCTCAAATCTCTCCCACCAACTATCAAGTTATGGTGGGTAACAAAGAGAAAGGATACCACATCAATCTGCTCAAGAAGTACTTAGAGCGACCCCCCACAGATACTCCACTGTTAGCTCTTGCCATTGCAGAAGAAACAATCCCAGATAACACTCTCCTTGCTTGCCCGTTACAAGCAAAGGAAACCGTAGCGGACGTGTCAATCTGCCCCAAGCTTACCACTGGTCAAACTGACCAGGTACGCCGTTTAATGAACAAATTTGCCGATGTGCTGACCGATAAGCCAGGCCGCACAAACCTGGAAACCTTTTCTATGAAGTTATCAGACCCTACCCCAATCCGCGTTAAACCGTATCCCATTCCTCACGCTAAAGCTGAAATTGTGGCAGATGAAATCAAAACACTGTTGGAACATAAAATTATAGCACCCTCCACATCCCCGTACAATGCACCCATTGTCTTAGTAAAAAAGGCAGACGGAACTCACCGGATGTGTATTGACTTTCGGCGTCTGAACACGGTAGCCGAATTTCAAGCCGAGCCCATGCCTGACCCAAATGCTATTTTTGCTCATCTTGGAAAAGCTAGTTACTTTTCGAAATTTGATCTTAGCAAAGGGTACTACCAGATTGAAGTAGAAGAGAGTTGTCGCCCTTTTCTAGCCTTTAGCACCCCTCAAGGGCACTTTGAATTCCAAACGGTGCCTTTTGGCCTAAACAATTCATCATGTGTGTTTACACGTATGATGAGAAAACTTTTGCAGCCCATACAAAGGCCAAGTCTGTCTAACTTTATAGACGACATTTTAATAGCCACTGAGACATTTGAAGAACACCTGGAAATCCTAGAATTGTTGCTAGGTAGGTTGAGAGAGACAGGTCTCACCGCCCGCCCTTCTAAATGCCTGATAGGATATAATAAGTTGAAATTTCTCGGCCACTTGGTAGAATGCCATCACTTGATGCCCGATGATGACAAAATAGAAAAGTTGAGAGATGCCCCCAGACCCACCACCAAGTCAGGTGTTAGATCGTTCCTTGGACTCTGTGGATATTACCAGAAGTTCGTGCCGAACTACAATGCGATAGCCTCTCCTTTGTCCGATCTCACCAAAAAAGGACACCCCGATAAAATTGCATGGAACGATCAATGCGAAAGCGCGTTCATTAAACTAAAATCGGCACTTACCAGCAAACCTGTACTTCGCCTTCCAGACTTAACACAAACTTTCGTTGTTAGGACTGACGCCAGTCTTTCCGGGTTAGGAGCAGTGCTAATGCAAGCTGACCCTGACAAGGACGGACAACTGTTTCCTGTAGCTTATGCAAGTAGAAAGTTGACAGAAGCAGAGAAGAACTACCCCACCATAGAACTAGAGTGTCTTGCATTAGTATGGGGTATAGAAAAGTTTCAAGTATACTTATATGGACGGCAGTTTACACTGCAGACAGACCACCGTCCTTTGACATTCCTCTCATCCTCCAAGGAACTTAATAGACGATTGATGCGCCATTCCCTTACCCTATCTCAATACTCCTTTAATATTGAGTATATCTTAGGCCAGCACAACTGCATTTCTGATTTCCTTAGTAGGCACCCAAAGCAGGACGCATAATAGAGTCCTTCATGATTCTTTGCTTGTTTGTAAATAATTCAATATTTCAGTTTCTTTTATCATTCAATCTTGCATGTTAATCTTGGATTTGGGAAATGAGAATGTAACGATACAAACGCGCAATATCTTGACACTAGTGGAATCTTGCCCTTAAGGCAATATTCCTCGGTCTGGGTGGGTATATGTAACAATGTAGCTCGGCTCGGCCGTTTTAACCTTAAAAATACTCGGCAACGCTATAACAAAGACCCGGCCAGTTGGATCGTTCCGGCCATTTTAATCGCTAATTAGGAAAAAAGAAACTGTACAGCGCCGCTCTAACAAAAGGAGAGATAGTATTTCCCAGCCAAGCGTAGGAAGGTTGACATGGCCGTGTGGTGTCATGGAAAATGGATGTGAGACGGCACTGCCTTTAGCACGTAGTCTAGGGTTGAATGGTATGAATGGAAGGAAGATAGGTTAGAGTTAATCACTTGTTGTCGCTAGAATAGGGATTTCGCATGTAAATCAATGTCGTGTCTTCTTTGTATTCTCTCTTGCCTCAGCCCCCCCCCCCATTTCTCCGCCTCTAGCCCACAACAATGCCATGGCTTTAATTTACTTTAAAAATACATTAACAAGCCCCATTGGGAATTCCCGATAATTATTGCTTGTAAAATGGAGGCTAATAGTGATACTACACGTCTCAGCCGTAAATTGTTCCCCTACCCCTTCGGTAAATACCCACGCCCTTTCCTTAGAAAGAGATTTATCTTCTAGACACATGTTTAATTTAGTTCTATTAATTCACTGCCCATGTGTATTTAAAGACCCCATCTTCCCAGATTTAGTTAGTTGAGCTTGTTCTGTGGAACAGAAACGTGGTTTACTCCGTGATACAGAAGTCACGTATTATTACTAATATCGTTCACTGTGCAGTGAAAGTTTTCATAGTATATTCACCAATGGTTAACATTGTGTATGACATTATCGCCTTATAGAATTGTTTACATTATTATTGAATTCTTCCAGTTCATCCAGATATATATACATACATTTTCTAGTATTAAAGACTTGTGTTATACGTAAAACTATTTCTTCAAACTTGTGTGTTGATATACATAAATATCTATTGTTGTGTATTCGCGGTGTGCTGTAAGCCAATTAGTCTAGCAGCTTGATTGTGACACTGGTATTTTCCCCCCACGCCAAGCGCTAGATTCCAAAGGCAGAGTGGACAAAAATAAATTTGTAAGACTGATGAAGGGTCTGTACGTCTATCGTACCCCTTGACAACCAGCCACGGGTGTGACTCCATGACTCACACTTACATGTGACGACAGATGTTTGCAAATAACACTGTATTGCCACATAATTGGGAGCTCGTGCCGGAATATTTACCCGTAAGCGCCAGACTGATACAACAGACCATTCGTCATCTTACTGGGGGCTCACATTTCCACCGACAGCAGCCGAAGTATACAACCAGTAGCCGTCAACCCAGAGAAATTCGACAACCCGCAGCAGACCATACGAAGTAGCCAACCAGTAACCGTCAACCCGAGAGAGATTCGGCAACCCGCAGTAGACCACAAAAAGTAGACAACCGGTAGCCGCCAACCCGAGAGCAGACAAACCTGGGAGCAGCACCAGATGTAGTGAGCAGCCAACCCACATTCACACGCAAATTAGGAGCCACACTAGACATCGCAGAACAGCGGAAGTCCACAGGACAGTAATAAACTGACATTCTGTTGACAATTTAGTGTGTATAATCTGTGCGAGTGTGTTAATTCATAAAGAGACAATAAAGTGCAGTCGGGTAAGTGCCTCTTACATACATTCTCTCATAGCCATTACACGTGCTAGTGTCAACCATTAGTCAATAATTTAAAAAACAAAATGGCCGATATAGTAAATATAAAGAAAATTGCTAGGGAGGAAGCTGAAGTTGCAGGCCTTACTGGAACTGCAATTCTAGAATATATAAAACAACAGGTGGCAGAGTACAGGGAGGCAGAGTTATTAAAAATAGAGAAAGAAAACAGAAAAAGGGAATTGGAGTTAGAAGCAGAAAAACATGTTAAGCTAGCGCAAATTGAGGCAGATAAGGCAGTTCAACTTAGGCAAACAGAACTAGCAGGGACTGGAATGTCCAATTCTTTATCTCCTTCTTCCCTTTCATCAAATGATTCACCATCTGACAATAACCGTAGTACATACTTCTTTACCACTGACCCTTTTGATCCTAGAGTAGAATCAATTGACGTCTTTCTTAGCCGCTTCGAAGACCTTGCAGAAACCCATAACGCCCCTAAGGAGTCATGGTTAAGGCACTTAGTGCAATCATTAAGAGGACAGGCCTATGACGTTTACGACAAATTGCCGTCGACGGAAGGTGACACATATGACGCCTTGAAAAATGCACTGTTGACTAAGTATGAATTGACAGCAAAATCATATAATAGAAAGTTTAGAGAGTCTAGAATAGGAGAAAATGAGTCATATGCTCAATACTCAGACAGGCTCATGTCTTACTTAATAAAGTGGGCCAGTCTTGCGAAATGTGAAAAAACATTTCAAGGTCTTGCTGAACTTATGTTAGCTGAACAATTGAGACAAAATATGTCTCTCAAAATGAAAATATTTCTGGATGAGAACATAGTTGACTCTATTGGCAAATTAGTAGAACTCGCAGACAGGTATGCCTCAGCTCACAGAGAAGAAAACACAACTGCACCAGCATTTAACCGTCCCCGCGGGGAGCGGCAGCATTCAGATCGCCCATTCGCTCAAATGGATAAAAATAACCACTCCCGACGCCAGCAACCCCATAACAAAGCCCATCAGCATCCCACACCCTATGCCCAGAGAAATGGGGGACCGTCTCACCCCCACGGGCATTGGGGAGGCCCACCTCAGAACCCCACGTCTTATATTCCCAATGATAGGAGACGAGACGGCCCTGTGCCCGATCACTCCTTTGCCTCTATTATGGTGGACTCCAATCTTGCGGATTCGGACCCCATAAAGTCAGACACCGAAGAGTGTAGAGGACCTAACCCCAGGCACCACAATGGCCCAAATGAAACTGATATTATTACAGTTAACGGAAAGCCAGCCTCGTGCCTATATGACACAGGATGTGGCTATGACGCAATTGTTACTGAGGCCAGGATTCACCCCTGTGAACTCACTGGGGAATATATTGACATTCGGGGCCCCTCTCTCTCCGCCCTCACCCAAAGACTTCCGGTGGCGCGGATACAAATTGAATCTCCTTATGTACGCGGGTGCATAACTGCTGCTGTTATGAAAGACCTAGCTTTTGATGTAATCTTAGGATGCAAGTATGTATTTTTAGGAACGCCACATGCCCCTATGATTATTGCCCCCGTGATCACGCGAGCGCAAACCGAGACGGAAGTCTCAGTGGGAGAATCCACTCCATCAAATCATGAATTTATTAGAGCCCAGAGGGAAGACCCCTCTTTGAAGTCCATGCTGGAAAAGGCCGAAAACAATGTGCACACACCGGGAAAACCGCGCTATTTTTTTAAATCCCGAGTCTTATACAGACAGGACCCCAAAAATGAAAATGGAAAAACCCAGGTAATTGTTCCCACCCCTTTTCGCAAGCAAGTCATGGTGACCGCCCATGACGCGTCAACGGGAGCCCATCAGGGACATTCATCCACTGCACATAAGGTCAAATTCTACTACTTTTGGCCGGGCATAGATGGCGACATAAAGCGCTTTGTGTCGTCATGTCACCAATGCCAAGTCACCGCTCGGAAGCACCACATCCCACCAGTACCGTTAGGTCAGACCCCCGTGGTGGACACCCCATTTCAGAGGGTGTCAGTGGATATTTTAGGGCCCCTCCTTCGGACGCGGAGGAGGAACGCATATATATTGTGTGTGGTGTGCCAAGCGACCAAATGGCCAGAGGCAGTAGCGTTGCCCAGTATAGATACTAAACACGTGGCGGAGGCCCTGTTTACTATCTTTACCAGAATAGGGTTCCCTGAAGTTATCCTCTCGGATAATGGTGCTCAGTTCACTGGTAAACTCATGAAAGAGGTGTTTGAACTTATAAACACTCGACACCTTCGTTCGTCCCCCTACCACCCACAAGCCAATGGTCTAGTTGAAAGATTTAATCAAACTCTGATAGACATGTTAAAGAAGATCGCCGAAAGCGAGCCCCAGGAATGGGACACCTGCTTAGCAGCCGCCCTTTACGCTTACCGAACGACACCGCACACCAGCCTCGGTTATTCCCCCTACGAAGTGATTTATGGCACCCAACCACGGAGCCCTCTTGAAATTCTTCGCCAAACGTGGACGAAAGAAAATCCTCATGATGAAGAAAAAACAGTGCATGCTTATGTGCAACATTTGAAGGACCGTCTCGATGCAGTCCGCAAAATAGCTCATGATAATTTGTTGAAAGCCCGCCAAAGACAGGCAAAGTATTATAACCGCCGGGTAAAAGAACGAACCCTCACCCCAGGGGATAAGGTCTTGTTGCTATTGCCCTCCTCGCAAAACAAACTGCAGATAATGTGGAA
Source organism: Anisus vortex (assembly GCA_949126835.1). Lineage (NCBI taxonomy): Eukaryota > Metazoa > Mollusca > Gastropoda > Planorbidae > Anisus > Anisus vortex. The sequence goes on from OX421497.1 coordinate 10,205,566, forward strand.
GGGACCATATGTGGTTACCTCTCAAATCTCTCCCACCAACTATCAAGTTATGGTGGGTAACAAAGAGAAAGGATACCACATCAATCTGCTCAAGAAGTACTTAGAGCGACCCCCCACAGATACTCCACTGTTAGCTCTTGCCATTGCAGAAGAAACAATCCCAGATAACACTCTCCTTGCTTGCCCGTTACAAGCAAAGGAAACCGTAGCGGACGTGTCAATCTGCCCCAAGCTTACCACTGGTCAAACTGACCAGGTACGCCGTTTAATGAACAAATTTGCCGATGTGCTGACCGATAAGCCAGGCCGCACAAACCTGGAAACCTTTTCTATGAAGTTATCAGACCCTACCCCAATCCGCGTTAAACCGTATCCCATTCCTCACGCTAAAGCTGAAATTGTGGCAGATGAAATCAAAACACTGTTGGAACATAAAATTATAGCACCCTCCACATCCCCGTACAATGCACCCATTGTCTTAGTAAAAAAGGCAGACGGAACTCACCGGATGTGTATTGACTTTCGGCGTCTGAACACGGTAGCCGAATTTCAAGCCGAGCCCATGCCTGACCCAAATGCTATTTTTGCTCATCTTGGAAAAGCTAGTTACTTTTCGAAATTTGATCTTAGCAAAGGGTACTACCAGATTGAAGTAGAAGAGAGTTGTCGCCCTTTTCTAGCCTTTAGCACCCCTCAAGGGCACTTTGAATTCCAAACGGTGCCTTTTGGCCTAAACAATTCATCATGTGTGTTTACACGTATGATGAGAAAACTTTTGCAGCCCATACAAAGGCCAAGTCTGTCTAACTTTATAGACGACATTTTAATAGCCACTGAGACATTTGAAGAACACCTGGAAATCCTAGAATTGTTGCTAGGTAGGTTGAGAGAGACAGGTCTCACCGCCCGCCCTTCTAAATGCCTGATAGGATATAATAAGTTGAAATTTCTCGGCCACTTGGTAGAATGCCATCACTTGATGCCCGATGATGACAAAATAGAAAAGTTGAGAGATGCCCCCAGACCCACCACCAAGTCAGGTGTTAGATCGTTCCTTGGACTCTGTGGATATTACCAGAAGTTCGTGCCGAACTACAATGCGATAGCCTCTCCTTTGTCCGATCTCACCAAAAAAGGACACCCCGATAAAATTGCATGGAACGATCAATGCGAAAGCGCGTTCATTAAACTAAAATCGGCACTTACCAGCAAACCTGTACTTCGCCTTCCAGACTTAACACAAACTTTCGTTGTTAGGACTGACGCCAGTCTTTCCGGGTTAGGAGCAGTGCTAATGCAAGCTGACCCTGACAAGGACGGACAACTGTTTCCTGTAGCTTATGCAAGTAGAAAGTTGACAGAAGCAGAGAAGAACTACCCCACCATAGAACTAGAGTGTCTTGCATTAGTATGGGGTATAGAAAAGTTTCAAGTATACTTATATGGACGGCAGTTTACACTGCAGACAGACCACCGTCCTTTGACATTCCTCTCATCCTCCAAGGAACTTAATAGACGATTGATGCGCCATTCCCTTACCCTATCTCAATACTCCTTTAATATTGAGTATATCTTAGGCCAGCACAACTGCATTTCTGATTTCCTTAGTAGGCACCCAAAGCAGGACGCATAATAGAGTCCTTCATGATTCTTTGCTTGTTTGTAAATAATTCAATATTTCAGTTTCTTTTATCATTCAATCTTGCATGTTAATCTTGGATTTGGGAAATGAGAATGTAACGATACAAACGCGCAATATCTTGACACTAGTGGAATCTTGCCCTTAAGGCAATATTCCTCGGTCTGGGTGGGTATATGTAACAATGTAGCTCGGCTCGGCCGTTTTAACCTTAAAAATACTCGGCAACGCTATAACAAAGACCCGGCCAGTTGGATCGTTCCGGCCATTTTAATCGCTAATTAGGAAAAAAGAAACTGTACAGCGCCGCTCTAACAAAAGGAGAGATAGTATTTCCCAGCCAAGCGTAGGAAGGTTGACATGGCCGTGTGGTGTCATGGAAAATGGATGTGAGACGGCACTGCCTTTAGCACGTAGTCTAGGGTTGAATGGTATGAATGGAAGGAAGATAGGTTAGAGTTAATCACTTGTTGTCGCTAGAATAGGGATTTCGCATGTAAATCAATGTCGTGTCTTCTTTGTATTCTCTCTTGCCTCAGCCCCCCCCCCCCCATTTCTCCGCCTCTAGCCCACAACAATGCCATGGCTTTAATTTACTTTAAAAATACATTAACAAGCCCCATTGGGAATTCCCGATAATTATTGCTTGTAAAATGGAGGCTAATAGTGATACTACACGTCTCAGCCGTAAATTGTTCCCCTACCCCTTCGGTAAATACCCACGCCCTTTCCTTAGAAAGAGATTTATCTTCTAGACACATGTTTAATTTAGTTCTATTAATTCACTGCCCATGTGTATTTAAAGACCCCATCTTCCCAGATTTAGTTAGTTGAGCTTGTTCTGTGGAACAGAAACGTGGTTTACTCCGTGATACAGAAGTCACGTATTATTACTAATATCGTTCACTGTGCAGTGAAAGTTTTCATAGTATATTCACCAATGGTTAACATTGTGTATGACATTATCGCCTTATAGAATTGTTTACATTATTATTGAATTCTTCCAGTTCATCCAGATATATATACATACATTTTCTAGTATTAAAGACTTGTGTTATACGTAAAACTATTTCTTCAAACTTGTGTGTTGATATACATAAATATCTATTGTTGTGTATTCGCGGTGTGCTGTAAGCCAATTAGTCTAGCAGCTTGATTGTGACACTGGTATTTTCCCCCCACGCCAAGCGCTAGATTCCAAAGGCAGAGTGGACAAAAATAAATTTGTAAGACTGATGAAGGGTCTGTACGTCTATCGTACCCCTTGACAACCAGCCACGGGTGTGACTCCATGACTCACACTTACATGTGACGACAGATGTTTGCAAATAACACTGTATTGCCACAGAAGGATAGATGGACGGATGGATGCATAGATAGATAGTTAGATGGAAGTAACACTGGAAAGAATCTTCCCATCAGTCAGTTTTCACACTTTGAAAAGTTAGGAAACAATAGACTCTATTTGTTAACTTTCGTTTAAAGTTTAAACGATTTACTTTTTTAAAAACTTACAGAAGAGTTAAAAATTGTTCCAATTCTTGAACCAAACCACCAAAACCATGTAGTTGTAATAAAGAACTTAAAGTTGATTTAGGAATTTCTTTCATAATTTGGGAAAATGCCTGTGGAGAAGAGGAGAAAAAAAACAACATAATTTAATTTGTTTCCATCAATATAATATAGATTATCCTGGAAACAATTAAACATGTCAAAGAAAAGCAATCGGCTATATATATACATATATAATGTATTTCAAATTGTTTCCTTTGTTAAGAAATTCTGTTATGAAATCTATATAATAAAAGCCCCCAAAAATATATATTTTATATTTATTTTATACTAGTGGTTATGCTCGTAAAAATGACGGAGAAACGAATGTCTACACTGTGTTTTGTTAAGAGAGAAAGAAAAAAAGACAATATTACAATAAAAACTGGAGTGAGAACGTTTCTTTCGGTATTTAGTTTTTGTTATTTTTAATTGTTTCTAGTCGCCCTGACCCTAGCATATGGAATGGTTGCTGTCAAACTTCTGGTATTTAAAATTTATTTTGGGTTGTCGTCCGATAACAGTTTGCAACTTTCAACTGATTCTAAAGATGCTCTGTATGTATTAAACTAAGTGGATTAAAGTTTGAGACTATTTCTCAGCTACTGGTATCATTCCTTCACTGATAAATGGCAAGGTGTTTCTTTGTTATGTTTAATGCATTTCTTAGCCTAGTTGGCTCTAGCTTATAGCGGCAGTATATAATTAATTATCTTAGTATGTTCTTCTCTGCTCTTTTTGCAGTGCTCACTGTATGTTTAATGAGACTCAATCTATCGGAATCTTTTTCTTTTAAATCTTTCAGTTAAGTGTTTGTTGTTTAGGGATCGATGGTTGGGCAGATTAGGTGGCTGGATGAGTAAATAGATGGGTGAGTGGATAGCTGGGAAGATGGATAACTGGATGGATACACGTATAAATGAATAGGATATTTTTGCTCAAATAGTGAAGGAGGCAGAGATTGTGTGTCAAAAGTTGGCATATCTGTTTTTATATTGTCCACTAACCTTAACATTATCTAGTTCACAAACCCAGTAGCGGAGTGAACTGTTGTAAACCTGCGGCCACATTTTGATCAGTGAATTGTTGTAGTCGATGTTTTGCTCGTGAAAGTTTTGAGTAAACTAAAAATGCAAGAAATTGTTTTATCAATATGCAACAAATTGTATTAATTAATATACAAAAAATTGTGCTTATTAATATACAACAAATTGTGCTAATCAATCTGCAACTAATTATGCTAAACTAATTTCCGTAACCAAAACAACAAACAGCAATTTCTTTTGCTGGTGTTTAACAATTGATTTTATACCCGACGGCCATTTCTGGTCTTTTAGAAATATACAAAGGCTACAAAAAAAATTATGAGGCATCCGATTTGACATCAAAAGTAAGTAGGCGTTAATTAATACTCAAAATCTTAGTCACGTTAAGTTAAATTTAGCTTTGTTTATAAAATGAATTAGTCAAGAGTTGCGTCCAAGGTTTAAAAAAAACACAATCCGTAGATACATAAAAGCACACAAAAAAAAAAAGAAAATTCTTTTGCATGAAGCAATAAGTTTGAGAATATAATTAATAGGTGATTCTTCACGTCTGACGTTCACAGTCCACCGTTTTCTTTCAGCAACATCTTTTGGAAATGAAATAAAATTTGATTCTTTACATTCGCAGTACAACCATTAACGCATCACACAGTCACACAGACCTGTTTTTTTTTAGCAAATGAATGAATAGGACCGGAAATGTTGTACACTTTGAACCTTTATGCATGCATACTATTTAAAACTTGTCGACAGTAGAATTATACTTCAAGCGGTAATAAGTTACAGAGTAAATATTTACTTCATTACGGGGATTAGACTAGCCCGAGTATGCTTAGCAGCTATCGTATTTCGTAGGCCTTATGAGTATAGATCTAGGGCTACATTATTTATCTGATGAACAAAAATCTATTTCTTCCACAAATAGCAAATAAAATATTGCCCGGTTCAATTCAAATTTTATTTTCAATGTGTAAAATTACTAATTTTAGTATTGTAGTAATTTCGTAGTAATTCGTAAGACTTTCCGGACCGGAAGTCGCAAAACAAGCACAAAAAAAAGGAACAAACAAAGAACAATTTTAAATTTGTCAAATAGTTGAAATGTCTGAAAGTTAAAAACGTACGTCTATAGCCATTGTCAGTGTGTCATCTAAAGGCTTGGGAATGTTCCCATACTTCATGGCACCGAGTAGGTTCGAAACAACCAATGCAGTATAAAAGAAACTGTTGTCGTATAAGCTCAGAAGGCGCCTCGCCATGGTCTTTTCAAAGCTGCCGTGAAAGTTGACTTTAATTGAACTGGAAAAGCCTCCTTTCAAGCGATGCCATTGCTGCAACCATCTCATGGGCTGTTCAGTTTTTGCCTGTAGTAGTAGTAGTAGAACGATTTTTCTTATTACCCTAAATAGCACACTATGTTCGACTAATATTAGACCAATATTCTGCCAATATTTACATTTCGGCTTAATGTTGGGCCAATATTGGACCAATAAAATGTTCTAAACATAAGGACAAAAAAGAGGCGCTTATTGAGGTCGCTCTCATTTCATTTTGCAGTTGTTTGTGGAAAGGGGTAGCTAGGTTGCTTTTTTTTCGTTTGGTGAGTGTGATAAGTATGCTAAAGGGAGAAGCGAGGAATGATTAGGACGAGATTTTTGAATAAATGAATTGTGATCATTAGTTTTTCAAATTACAATTAAAGTAATTAGTTTACGGATCTTCCAAAACTTTCAACTAGATTTAGCAAGACCATGCGTCGTTTATCTTATCTTATGTACTACTGACGCTCCTTCTATAAATGAGATTTTTGAGTGGCCAGATTGAAGTTAACAACATTATATTATATAGATGATGGCCGTTAAATCCAATCAAGTGAAATGTTTCAGTAATTACACTTTTAGGAACGGGCGTTTAAGAAAGGATATACTTATATAGAATGTTATGGCCAATGGCAAGAACCAATGGACTTGCCAAGACTATTCTTCAGGGAACCAGCAGAGGAGGAAGAAAGAGAGGAAGACAAGGGAAAAGATAGAAGGACAACATCAGAGAGTGGACGGGAGATTGAGCTGTGCGATGCAATATCCAATGAGAAGGGCAAAGAGACGGGAGAAATGGAGGCCGCTGGTATTCGTGCCATCTGTGACAACATCAGAGAGTGGACGGGAGATTGAGCTGTGCGATGCAATATCCAATGAGAAGGGCAAAGAGACGGGAGAAATGGAGGCCGCTGGTATTCGTGCCATCTGTGACAACATCAGAGAGTGGACGGGAGATTGAGCTGTGCGATGCAATATCCAATGAGAAGGGCAGAGAGACGGGAGAAATGGAGGCCGCTGGTATTCGTGCCATCTGTGACAACATCAGAGAGTGGACGGGAGATTGAGCTGTGCGATGCAATATCCAATGAGAAGGGCAGAGAGACGGGAGAAATGGAGGAGTCTGGTGTTCGACCCATCTGTGGCGCCCCAAAAATCCAACAGACTACGGGATATGTAGATATAGATGTAGATACAACTTACAATAAGACGGAATAAAAAAAAATATTAAAACCAAACAAAAACTAAAATGCATTTCAGTTTTCTTTTTTTTTCTCCGTTATTTTGATCAAATAGCGCTTGTATAGGCCTATGGTTTGTATTTGTGTAGAGACACTGATTAATAGAAAGAATAGATTAGGCCCTAAAGCAATAGTGCAAAAAGCGCCCGCCATTGATTTCACTTAACTATAAACTTATCTTTCCATAACACTGACCTGTATATATACATTTCAAGTGGCCATGAGTGCCTCTTCATCGTATTGGGTTGTTTTAATTATGGGTGGCTTATTCCTATTACGGGGGCACGGATGCCGATCGGCAGTGCGTTCGGCTGGCGTACAAAGGTCCAGAGTTCGAATCCTGGTGAAGGATAGGGTTTGTTAACTGGTCTGGAGGGTGTCCCCGAGTCTTCCCAGCTCTAATGGGTACCGTCGTACCTGACTTTAGTTGGGGTAAAGTAAAAGCGGCTGGGCATTGTGGCCACAGAAACTGGTGAACGCTGCTTCACCGGCCCCATGTATCAAATTGGTCCAATGGGATACCTTACTTTAACCCTTACAGTCCCGGGTGCGTATATAGCGGAACTGAAGGCAGCATAGATAGAAGTAGGTCGTTTCAGGAAGGGTTAACTTTACTAATCCTATTACTAATTTATGTGGATAAGTGAAAGTGAATGAAGTATATACAAATTGTAGATTCTGCTTTGAACAATATGTACAAATTAATTTCTTTAGGAGGCTCCATCCATTCTTTCTATAGATCAGTGGTGTAGAGCAAACTTTTGATAATAGTGTGGCCAAAGTAGAATATTTCATTCAACGTACCAGCATTCTAAAAGTCATCCTGCAGTAGCACTTAATTTCCTGTAGAAGAGAGCTGAATTTGCTTTTTAAAGGTGACTTCCGAGTGTCATTGAAAATCGCTCAACGTGCCCAAGTCTGGCACGCGTATCGTAGCACTCACTTCTATAACCATGGGCTTTAATTCTGGCGAAGTATGAAAACATCCGATACGCTCCCATTAAGAGTACACCGGTGGGCTAACGTGATATGGACAGACCCCCGTTGAGCCTCCAATGATCATTGCGCTGTCGAGATCTATGTGTGCCCCCATTTGATCCACCCCTTTAAAGCGTTACGCCCTGGACGTAAGAGCCGGATGGTTGGTCCGTTTTATCTCTGAGACATTCTAGATGGGCGTAGAGCACTGTTGAGGAAACATAAAGACGTAAGATTGACTTACCTGGTCCTGAATTATCAGCTGATACAATGTAGAACACTGTAGAGGAAACAGAAAGACGTTTAGATTGACTTACCTGGTCCTGAATTATCAGCTGATACAATGTAGAACACTGTAGAGGAAACAGAAAGACGTTTAGATTGACTTACCTGGTCCTGAATTATCAGCTGATACAATGTAGAACACTGTAGAGGAAACAGAAAGACATTTAGATTGACTTACCTGGTCCTGAATTATCAGCTGATACAATGTTTCTTGGAATGGGTCTAACTTTCTGACGTCTTGTGAACAGCTTGGAGCGACAGACACCAGGAATAACATGGCGAGAGTCACATGGTAGATATAGTTTTTAGGCATCTTGTTTTCTGTAAGAGAATTTTGTGTATACAGATAATTTAATACAGTCTTGTCTGTTACTAATTTAAGAAAACAAAGCAGCACAATAAGTAATGTACCCTTCGGACCAAATTGATCATAGGGCCAGTGAAGACAAAAACACTTTCCTTATCCCCTATGCGAGAACAAATGCATACAAGTACTCTTTCTTCCCGAGTGGCATTCGGGCATGGAATGGGTTGCCTGAACAAACCAGGAAAAAAACAGTAGCTTAACATCATTTAAAACATTAATAAAAAGGCAAGACTAGACTCGGACCACGGATGAGCGTAGGACACAATAATCTTCTCTATAGAAGGAGCGTCTGTAATGATAAGATAAGCAGCGTTCATCAGTTTCTGTGATCTCGGCATAGTAGGGAATGTGTGGCCAGCATAATGCCCAGCCGCCTTTATTTTCCCCCAACTAATGTCAGATACCCATCAGTGATGGGTAGACTCAGGGACCCTCAAGTCCCGGGAACAAATCCTAGCCTCCACAGGGATTCGAACCCGGAACCTTCGAATCGCCAGTCGAACGCGCTGCCGCTCGGCCACCATGACCCACACATTTGGGAAATAGAATAGCCATTCTAAGTTAAGCGTCGGAATACAGTGATTACATATAACATTATATTATATTACAATTACATACTAATGCATTCATAAAAAATGTTGTTATTGAAAATAGAAAAGTATATATTATATAGATGTAAACATAAAGATTATTTTTAAAGTCTTCAAAGAGATTAATGTGAAGTTGGTTCACCGACTCGTCCTGTCTACGACTAGCAGGCTTTATAGGAAAACAGGTTTATTAGATCCAGTCTATTTTTGGTTAAAAGCGTGTCTTTATTTAGTATGGTTAGCAAACATTTTTAAAAAAACTACTTTTGTATTGTCTAATAAAGTTATAGACTATTTATTACCTTAGTTTCAGCACCCAATATTAAAAAAAAACAAGAATTATCAGGTAAACGTCTTGTTTTTGTACACTGTATCCTACATTTTACCTGCTTTAAATAGTAAGCCTTTCATCCTGTCTTATAAAGGCTTCATTAATTTCCTGATATCCTATTTTTTTAATTCCTCTTTTAATTCCTACTCTATTTACCTTATCAACAATTCAAATTTCTCTTCAACGATTTACTTAATCAATATTTTTTGTTATATTTCGAAATATCCCAAAGATTCCAAAATTGTTGTGTGTAGTCTTTTTTGTAAACATGATCTCCACAGAGCCGTATGTTGTTGTTTCTCAGCCTAATTTTATATTATTATACAAAGTTTATATTATTATAAATATATCCCTGTTTAATACTGTCACAAATAGTATAAATTGATTCAACTGATGTTACAAATAGTCTAAATAGATTCAACTGATGTCAAAAATAGTCTAAATTGATTCAACGTATGTCAATAATAGTCTAAACTGATTCAACTGATGTCAAAAATAGTCTAAATTGATTCAACGTATGTCAATAATAGTCTAAACTGATTCAACTGATGTCAAAAATAGTCTAAATTGATTCAACGTATGTCAATAATAGTCTAAACTGATTCAACTGATATCAAAAATAGTCTAAATTGATTCAACGTATGTCAATAATAGTCTAAACTGATTCAACTGATGTCAAAAATAGTCTAAATTGATTCAACGTATGTCAATAATAGTCTAAACTGATTCAACTGATGTCAAAAATAGTCTAAATTGATTCAACGTATGTCACAAATTGTTTAAATTGATTAATCTTATACCACGAACAACTTGGTCTACATTGAATCATTATATAATACTAGTGGTTTTCCCGTCAAAATGACGGAGAAACGTTTGTTAAGAGAGAAGAAGAACAAATTAAAAACTGCAGTGAGAAAGTTTCTTTCGGTATTTAGTTTTTGTTATTTTTGTTTTGTTTAATTGGTTGTATAAAGTCCTTCATTAAAGGATGTTCTCAATAGGGCGTTTGCAATCACGTGACAAAAAGCACGTGATTTTTGTTTACTTTGTGTAGTGGTGTACAAGTACAATGGTTTCATATAGGCTCGAGCTTTTTTTAAACGATGTTTTGTGTTTTAAGTCTTATTAAGATTTAAGCTGTATTATGTATGTTAAATAAAATAGGCTATTTTATTATTATCATAGACATAGATCATAGACGATGTGAGCCTAATAGTGACTTGACTAGACTAGATATTTACCAACACTATCACTTGGCATCGTAGCTGCCTACTTAGCCATTAGCCCATTAGCCTAGCCTACGAAACATTAAAAGTGTAGGCCTATAAAGTGAAATTGAAAGTGTAAATAGGTCTAGCCGGCCCTAGCCTAATCACATTAATCAATTAATCTACAGTACTACTATTTACCTCCTTATTTTTGAGTAGGATAGCCAATATTCTTTTGTGAATTTGGCATGATAAGAAACTTCACCATATGCCATATTTGTTCCTCAATATTTACAAATGACGTCACTAAAAAACTTAAGCTCCGCCCATTGCAAATGCTCTATCGCGACGTAAATCCATGAAATAATTAAAACATTTGGTTACCTCTACCATTAATGAAAAAAAAATGAATTGATAGACATTACGTCATAAGCTAGTTATCTCTCGCAAGGCCGATGTTTACCCCCCCCCCTTTTCCCTCTGAAGGTCAAACCCATGAATCCCGCGATCGGTGATAACTTACAGGATAAATAAACAAGTGTATACCAGGGGAATTATTTGGATAATTTGGAAGACCTCGCGTTCAACATAGTAAATGAACGTTCAAAGGGAGATCATTCTAAAATGACGGTCAGTTTAGAACCTTAACATACGGTGATTAGTAATAAGTCTAAGTTTATTTTTTTTAAATTAACGAATTAAGCAATAGTGTTGATAAAATAAAATTGTCTTTTGGAGGACGTTTCCAATTTATACATTTAACTTTTGACCCGATTGGTCAAACGTCTTAGGAGCCTATTGCGAACAAACAGACATCTAAATAAATAAACTCACTGTAATTATATTATGTAATACTCTCTCAATGTTATAGTAAATGAGATGGAATCTTTTTTTAAGACCAGTTTATGTATGGAGTTGGGTTATGATATTTAGATTTTTGGCTAAGGAGTTAAGGAGTAAAACATTATTTTGTCAGAGGTAGGCTTACAAGCAATATTCCAAGAGCGGCAGGTGCAGCCCTTATGACAAACGTCGCAGGTAAGTGCCTGGATAAAGTCGCGCATACCTGCTTGTTTGCCTTGTAATGAGTTTTCCCCCAGTATATAAATGGAAATTCACCCGTATGAAACGAGCATAGTAATGAACCTGCCAACGGAAGCAGCGTTTGTCTTCGGACCAAACTGTTGCGCGTTGGAACGCAATGTCTGTAACAGAGGATTACTGCATACAATGAGCCTTTGAGCCACCGACATAAGCATCATTAAACCGGCCAAGCCCCATTAATACACTTAGGGTATTACACTAAGGCGAGATAAGCCAAAAAACGAATTGTATACTCACGACCGATTTTCACAGCACGCCCTAAAAAAGGCATCATTTTATCACGCCCTAAAAAAAGGCATAATTTTATCTTAAAACGTATAAATTATTTAATGGCCTATCCACTAACTAGTAAGACTGGCTCGGAGGGCAAGAACTACTTTATCTGTCAACGTAGACGCATCATCATAAACCGGCACAAACGGCTGACCGGTCCCTTCTGCAATTTGCTTCTGCATGCTCGAGCAGTCAAAAAGCCTGTATTCGAGTATCTCCTCTGCTTCACTGCAGTTTCAATACTGCGGACCGTGCCTAGTTCGAAACTTACCACCAGTTTTGATGGTCATGGGTCCATGTGTTGGTTACCGGAATAGTCAACTCCATCCAACTTTGAGTCGATGGTGTGAAAATCTATTAGTTTACGACTACCGACCTACAGTTCTTTGCGAATACGGTCATTCTGCGTAACATTGTACAGCGGCAACCCTTTTTGTACGACCTCATTTTGTGGCAAACCATTATTGACTGGACTTACTGGTTGATCTTAAATTCTAACAGCCCTTAGACCTGTTGCTTTAACTTGTACTTTAAAGAGTTGTAGTAAGTAAATATCCCTTCGCGCAAATTTGATCATAGGGCCGGTGAAGCAGCGTTCACCAGTTTCCGAGGCGGCACAATACACAACCGCCTTTACTTTAGCCTAACTAAGGTCAGGTACCCCTCAGAGCTGGGTAGACTCAGGGACACCTTCCAGACCCGGGTAAAAATTCCAGGACCTTCGGTACGCCAGTCGAACGTACTGCTACTCAACCACCGTGCCTCTGTTGATGTAGTACCGTATCGATGGCCGACGTGTATTGCGGCGCCAATAGGCCCGTGGTCTCCAATCAGGATATGCTTCCATTCCTATTGGTCAACATAGTTTGACTACAAGGCAGCAGTTGATTTTTTTTTTACGGAGTTTTCTGTCCTAGATAATTACTATCCCTCATCTGCTCGGATTTAGAGTAAAAGCTCTCTATATCAGCTTTTCGCAATCATATCCTTGGATTTATGGGGCATTTTTTGAAGAGTATCCTTACCACGGGATACCCTACATCAGGGGTCGGCAACCTATTGTACGCGTGCCACACTTGGCCGCTTATTTAGTATTCAAGGCCAACCCTATCCGCTACCTACGAACGCGCTTGGTAAGAGGTGATAGCTCCACAAAAACCGTCTCAACATAGTTTCTTTCTCTCAAATTTTTATATGTTTTAAATAACAAAATAAGACACAATAGTTTAGTAGGCTATGTATGAAGAAGTATATTATTTTAAACGGAATAAGCAATCATATGTTACCTTCAAGCAAGCTGTCCAGGTAAGAGAAGGGGTGAAGGAGGGAGGGAAAAAGACAGTGAGTAACAGAAAAAACTAAATGGAGAGAGGTGAAGGGAGGGGGACTGGGTGGAAAAGGGGGGAGGCGTATGCAAACAATATGAAATTGATATTATGAATAAATGAATTAAAATAGACCTAATATCCATAATCTAAATGCGGCACTTGGTATGTAAATGTAGAGATACAATACACGAATCAGACATGCAACTTGAGCAGGGCAGAATTGTATAGGAGAAGGGATATATACTGGAGCAGGGCAGAGTTGTGTAGTGGATGGTATATATACTAAAGCAGGGCAGAGTTGTGTATGGGAGTGGATATGTCTCTGGAGCAGGGCAGAGTTGTGTAGGTGAGTGGATATGTACTGGAGCAGGGAGGAGTTGTGTAGTGGAGGGTATATATACTTCAGTTGTTGTGTAGGGGACATTGTATATCCTACAGACTTTTTGTTCAATGCGGCGGTCTAGCGAAATAGCTTTTGCTTGCCCAGGTCCGCATGGCGGCCGCTGGACGGAATTTTGCACCCCACTTCCCTCACCCCGATATTTGATAAGATACCGGGCGCCTTGGCTCCCCTCTTACTTCGACCCCTCCATACTGTGGTGTTGGGGTTGCTATTCTGAACGTCACAAATTAAAATCCTGGTTATAAACAAAAATATAGGTTATTTCTTAAATCTGTTATATAAGAACCTTTTTTTTCGGCAACCAAAACAATTTTAGCAAGGCAAATTGACCCACTTCCCGTCATCCTATCAAGCTGAAACAACGCACTTAGACTCGTTGCCGATGTCAATAACACGTTCTGTCAACATTTCAGATAACCCCCCAAAATCAGTGTTCTTTTTATTCAGTTTCTTCAAGGGGAAATATCCTGATTTTGTGGTTTATTGCAACATTTTAAAATAAAAAAACTAAATGCATCTAAAAGATTTATATGTAGAACTTTGTTAAGGTGTCGTTTATTTTTTATTTTTGGAAATATAAATACAAAACAAAATAAATCTTCAAAAACAATCGAGGTTAATTTTTCTAGATTTTAATACATGAAATATTGCACGTTAAAAACTTTATTCACATTAGTCAACAAATAAGAAAGACTTAGTTAGCAATAATAGTGAACATAACCCAACAACTTGCTCTCGAATGCTAAACACTGCCTGCCTGCCTTATCCAACAATGTTGCTAAATCTGGACACCGCGAGCGCCACGTTGGAATACGTGTATGGAACAGACGACCAGAAGGGAAACCCTGATGGGTCGGCGTTGTAGCCGTGGAAATCTAACGGGGTCGGTATTCCGAAGTGCTCCTGTTCCAACATGGCGGCGTAGTCGTCGGGTTCGATGTAGCCCGCGACCCCGTAAACGAACGTCACCGTATCTGGCAGTTTGGACCAATCAGAAATGGCGGTTCCGTTGAGATACTCGTATCTGTTGGCCGGGTACCAGAATGGAACAGTCTGAAAACATTTGCAATAAATCAAAACAGAGATTGAAAGACTTTGTTTTTTAATGTATAAGTTTGAATTATTGTTAAACAAAGAAATATCAATATTTATTATATAGTTTTCTTTGTCTAAACTACAGTTTAAATCTGTATATAATGTAAGTAGTAAAGTAGCCCGTCGGACCAAATTGATCAAAAGGGCCGGTGAAGCAGCGTGGACCAGTTTCTGTGGCCAAGGCATACTAGGTGATTGTGTGGCCAGCACTATGCACAGCCCCCTTTACCTTACCGCAACTAAGGTCAGGTACCTTTAAGGGCTGGGTAGACTCGGGGGCACCCTCCAGACCCGGGGAAAAATCCTAGCCTGCACCAGGATTCGAATCCAGGACCTTTGGTACGCCAGCTGAAGGAGCTGCCGATAGGACACCTTGTCCCAAAATCCATATGTATTATAACTATACAAAAAAAGTTGAATGTTTCGTCCTGAAGGTTCTGTCTAAATTTAAGTTTGTTAACTTAAGCAACTGATTTAATGACCTGGAAGATATTCCGGAAGAAACACAAAACGTATATATTTTAGCCCTTGCTTATGAATTTTTTTAAGCGCTTTTATCTAGATCAGGTATTGGCAACCTATGGCACGCGTGCCGCACTTGGCACGCAGAGCAATCTCCAAAGGTACGCAGAGGTTTCACAAAAAGGTAATTCGAGTCTCTTCGACAAGAAAGTGAATGCTAAAGCAGGATAACTTTTAGGCTTTTAGCACGCTGAATGAATCAGAAGTTCTACTTTTGCAGACAATTATAAAAAGGTTTCCGACCCCTGATCTAGAGTATACGGAACTTCTTAGAACTAAATGGGAAGAAATTTAAAAAAAGCTCAAACAGCATGGCGGATACTGGCGGAAGTGACATCAGAGTAATATTAATTGAGCCACCGAATATCTGCTCCTATCCCCTATGCAAGAACAAATGCATATAAGAACTCTTTATTTCCAAATGGCATCCGAGCATTGAATGGGTTGCCTTAACAAACCGGGAAAACCAGTAACAAAACATCATTTAATTTAAAACATTGATCAGAATGCAACATTAGAATCCAACTACGGATAAGCGTAGGACGCAGTAATCTTCTGTATAGAAGGAACTTCTGTAACATATAAGACAGGGGTCGGGAACCTTTTTGTCTGAGAGAGCCATGGACACCGCATATTTCAAAAAGTAATTATGTGAGAGCCATACATTTTGTTTAAAACTAAAAATTCAAGTAAATGTGTACATTTTGTGTATTTTCAACACTAAAAGTACAATAATTATGTCTCTGAATTCTTCTGATGCTGAGCTGCAGTAGACTTTAGTTAATTTGTAGAATGAAATATTGATATGCAATTAAAATGTAGATCAAAAAGTTTTAAAAAAAAACCATTTTTTTTTAAATCAAACATTTGTCTGCGAGCCAGATGCAGCCATCAAAAGAACCACATCTGGCTCCCTAGCCATGGGTTCCCGACCCCTGATATAAGATAATGATATAAACTCACTTGTGCGTTTTTGGACGAACCAGAAAAGAAGGCGTTCCACGGGTCGTAGTTTCCGTCCAACGTGTGCTCCGTCAACCAAGTAATGCACCCGGTGATGGTGGTAATCACAATCCCAGGCGTCCCTGCGAACAAAATATATGGAGTTGTAATATGCTAATAACAAAAGTAAGAAACCATAACATCGAAATCTATTTTACAGAACTGTAGCACACACTTATGATTTTTGCTTGGCTCATTTTTCTTTTTTTTTTTTTAAGTTTCTCGCTTTAACTGTTAAAAAAAGTAAACAAACAATTGTCGCCTTCAGTGATGACGTTAATTAAACGTGTGATGCGGCCCCAGCAAATGTAGGTCATAGAGAATAAGCAGGAAGCAAACCTCGTTTTAACAAATGTTACGGACTTTGCGTGATTTAAAAATCGTTATTCTTATTGTTTTAAGATCCTGGGCTATTACAGCAACCGTATGTTACCGATATCGGTTTAAATATAAGTAATAATTTTAAAAAATATCAATGCTTGTATAGCGCATATCCGGTTGAGGACAGATCTATTCGCTGACAACAGTTACCCAGCGGGCACACCTTGTCGAATCGACGAAGAAAAAAGCGAAAACCACGAAAATACGTAGAAACCACGTTTTATCCCCTTCGATACGACGTGGTGTACCCGCTGGGTCAGAATACAATCATCGAAGAACAGACGAAAATGTATATATGTACATTATATCTCAGATAATAATAAAAGTTAGTTTACAGGTTGCTAGTGAAGAAAGATGGCCGTCGAAGTCGCCTTCACGATTTCGATGACGCAACCAAACAGAAGATACGATGTCTTTAGTACGGTGCAGTATATTTCATAGTTATTTCCCTTGATTAAGTGCCGAAGGTGTGTGATGTTGGGGGGAGGGGGGGGAGAGAAAGGGGTGATTGCAAGAGAGAACGTATTGCTATTATTTATTATGTAAAAAAAAAGATATGGGGAGAGGGGGGGTATTGTGAAATCTATACATGGTTAACACGTGGGCACATGGATGGGTGTCTGTTTGTGAATGGGTTGTGGGAGTGTCTATTTAGTATTAGTTGAAAATCAATCATGCATGAAAAAAATATATGCGTTGAGATTAGAAAGATTGTTCAGATTAGGCCTGTTCTTCTTGCGACCCGATAATAGGCCCTATTTGCTTTTATGACCAGGTACGGGTCCAGACCAGGTATTTGGGAAACTCTGCTCCAGCACCTTAATTAACACTAATGGCGTCACTCGGGTTGTTGGTGTTGTTTTAATTTAATTACATATTGTTTCCGCTCCTATGACCAACTTTATAAAGGTTTTAAAGCATTAGTGATGTTTTTTTTTTCAAAATGTCATTGTGTATATATAACAACTAACGATTTTAAATTAAAAAGAAAAAAAACTTAAATGTTTCCCAATTCAGGATAAGTACAGTTTAAACTGACTAAGCAATTGATGTATGTTATTTATTGTACATCACTCTTCCCGCCCCCCCCCCCCCCACACACACACATACACACACACCCAAAACACTGGTATAAAATATCATTATGTGTGTGTGTGGTATGATTAAAACTCCAGAAAAAATTTTCTGTATGACCCTCTGTATGGATTGTGGAAACTAAATGAACTTTAAATCCAACTACACCAAAGGAAAATTTGCTGAAGAAAAATACTGTAAAACTTCTAATCAAATCTCCCCAAGCAGTGATACAAATTTCGAAACAAAAAGAAGGAATATTTTCTTATGCAATTTTTGTTTTTACAGTTACTTTAAGCTGGTAAAGAATCGTAGATGAAAAATGGGATTCGACAAGAGGTTGCTAAGTGTGGCCTCCTGCTGATATGACACATTTAGGGCTGCCTGTTCACCTGCCACTCCTTCGCCCCCACTCCCTCGCCCCCACTCCCCCCCGCCCCCCCCCCCCCCCCCCTGGTGCTGATTGCTGAAGTGCTGGTCCGTGTCAATTGCTTAACAATATGCTTGTGTGTTCTTCATTGTAATCTTTGCATGGATCATGTACTGGTGTCTATGTCCAGCCCAGTCAAATGTTTCATTGATTATCAACTCTCGAATGTACAGATACTAGTTTATTGTCAAATCTAAAACGTCTACATTCTCGGCAAGTCGAAAATGTCCTATATTCGTTATAATCATTAGCTCAGAAATGGCCTTTTTCTTAACCCTTCCCGTACCGACCTACTTCTATTTATGCTGTCTTCAGTTCCGCTATATACGCGCCCGGGACTGTAAGGGTTAATTACGTAATAGTTGTTGTACACAGGATAGAAAACTCTACATGTCTATAATTAATGTCCCAGACCCAAATAGGGGTTACAAACAGTAAGTGTATAATATTAGTCAACCATCAATTAGAAAATGACATTAAAAGTAAATTTAAAAGTAGATCTAATTAGTTAATCATCAATTCGGACATTTCTAAAACAATGATTTAATTATCCAAACGTTGATATTTAAAGTCTGGTGCTTTCTATCGAGCGTAATTAATTATATTATGAGAAAACCCAATGTTGTAAAAATGTATAGTATATTACTAAATATATTGTATAAGTATAGATGTAATGTATATTTCCAAAAACATACTTTTCGAAACATAAAGAATGAATATTTTCTGATGCAATTTTTCTTTACTTATTTTGACACTTACTTAACCTGGTAAAGAATTATATGTACTAAAAAAAAATAGCCCTGTCTTATATAAGTATCTTATATTATAATCAATAATAAAACCTAATATTCAATTTTATATAAACCAATTAAACTTAAACGATTCAATTTTTTGTTTACAATTTAATGTTAGGCCTCCATCGCGTCTCCTGCTTGTGCTGCATTAAGCTTATTTACACCACACGAGCTTAATGACCATTGTAAATTTAAGCTATGGAACGTGTGTGTGTGGTGCCCCTATTCTCTTTATACTCGATTGATTATATTGCTTAACAAGCTAAATTGCCCGGCGCTGCTCGCGGGAAAACAATTACATACGCCTAGCCTATAGCTAGAGATAAAATATGTATTACCACAATGAACAGAAAGCTGTAATAATTTTAAATATATAATTATTAGAACACTAATTATTTATTTAAAACTTTTAGGAAATTAATTTAAACTAAATATTGTAATCGGGTTTTAAAAAGGGTATGTTTTTTTCATTTAACAAAAAGTTAGGAATCTCCCTGGCTGAGAATCGAAAACCCGTTTCCCCGCTCCCGCATGTCTAAAATTTAATTCTTAGATTTTACTTACTGAAAAAATTTTAGGAAACCATTTTTTTTTTAAGTCCTGAAATTCTTTACAATCTTTAAAACAATTATTATTGGAACATTTTACAAAGTTGTCTGCCTATTGATTTTACAGAAAAAGAAAAAAAAGTTGTCAATGGGTAAAGAACCCAGGTCAACCCGCATGGCAGCCCGGGACGCTAATCACTGAGCAAGGGAGGGCACGTGTAGAAAGCGAGACCGCAAAAGTAAAATATGAGACAATACGGTCACGTGTCTTTAAATTAACCAATGAGAGTTGGATTAGACACAAACATCGTACTTCATAAATGTAGATGTATAATCAACCCCTGATGTTTTAAAAAAAGGCGCTGTTTTACCTAGCCTCCAATGAGATTTGCCCGTCGAGTCATCGTAGATACTCCAGGCGTACATCAAGGCGTTAGCGGCCATTGCAGTTGTAAAGATTCTGTCTTCTCCTCGTACCTGGTGGCAGATCAAACACACACATTTTATATAGGTTAGTGTAAGTTTGTGGAGTTAATCACCGACCTATAAAATGAATAGATGGAGCCTCCTTAGTAAATTTGTTTGTTACTATTTATGCAAGCTAAGACTAAAAGTGTTCATACTCATTCACTTTTCTATATAAGTGAGTAATAGGAATTAGACAGTATAATATAAGACCTTAGAAATATTGTGTGCAGTTGACGATTGGTGATATAAGTCGATATTGATGATTGCACACGATTGCAAATACAGGTAAAGGTTTTCTTTAAAGCTAAACTGAAAACAACGGACATAATAAGCAATCAAACCTACACGTTTTTCTATATATGCCTTTAATATTAAGCATTAAAGTGTTTCGTAGATCATAATAAATTTCTCCATTTTCTTTCTGAATAGGAAAATATAGAATACATGTATAGACTTTACCGGGCGAGTGACGTCACAGCGAAAGGGGAGATTACAAATAATTTAGTGAATGGATGGTTGAATGGGTGGAATATATATTTGTAGACAGATGGATAGGTGAATGGATACGTTATATAGTGGATTGGTGGATTGATGTGTAGATGGATGGGCTAGTGAATGGTTAGGTGCGGAGTATAAATGGGTGAATAGACAGATTTCTCGTTGATAAATGGTATGCCTCGGTGCATAGGTGGATAATTGGATGAATTTGTGGAATAGAGTGATGATTGCTGGGTTGCGTGGTTGGCAGAATCGTTGTAACGTTTGGACAAACTGAGCTATACTATATTTACCAAAGACTTATTATCATGCGTGACATCCCCATCGCCTAGGAAATCGTCAAAGTATATTTTTTCAGTCTGCTCTGTTTTGGCCTGAGCCAAGAGCGCTTTGGTCATATCGTACTGCGTGGCATTTTTTAAAATGTTGTAGACCGCTTCCATAACCTTTGATTGAAAAGGAAAAAACATTAATATAGGTCTATATAGAAGCTAATCGTCTTCAATTGTTAACAACATGATACACTTTCTTCCCTAACTCTTCCTTGGTCATTATTCGTTTGGAAAGACTCTACATGTTACATTTATAGGGCAGCGCGGCCGATCGACAGCGCGTTCGGCTGGCGTAACGAAGGTCCTGGGTGCACATCCTGATAAAGGCTTGGATTTCTCCCCCTGGTCTGCAGGGTTTCCAGTTTCTAGTTTACCCAGCCAGGTCCCACGAGAGGGTGGGTACAGCCGGTACGCCGTACCGGGGCCCATAAGAGTTTAGGGGGCCCATAAATATAAAAATTTAAAATTAAATTAACAATTACGCAAGTATTAGCTTTAAAGTCTTTATTATTTGATCTCAGAATAACTGAGATTTATCTTATATTATACATTACAGACGCTTCCCTCTAGGGGTTAAGAAAATTTGACAACAACTTTGATGAGCTAAAAAAAGCAATGTTCTTCTAGAATGGAAAAAAAAAGTGGTATGTTTAAATTTCAACAGCATAAGTCTAAATGAAGTCTAACCACTAAAGGTGTTGCGCCCTTCTGCTGAGCTGTGGCCAGTATTGACACGGTTCTCGAAACGAACCAATAGAATTCGATCTGGGAGGGATAGTAGGTCAGGGCGAGGTCAGGACGGTCTGTGAAATTCGTTTTGATCACAAACGCGATGAGCGAGCTGGTGTTTATGTAGATTTGCTGAAAGAAATTGAAAAACAAATATTTATACAAACATTAAGGCATTTAAAGTAGAGATGGGAATCGAGCTCACTTCTAGAAGGTTAGAAGTTCGTGTTCTGTTAGGTAGCTACTTAACGTTCGTCGTGGACATAAGTTCGGTTTTGGTTCGGTAATACCCTATGTTTCGGTTTGATTTAGGTTCGGCAACAACTGAAGGTTGATAGCGTTCAATAACCCTAAGTATAGAACTTGTTATATTGTTTATCTTCTAGCGAAAGTAATTTTATATAAGAAAATAAGTATTGCCTCTCATTAACAGATTTTTTTAAAATTATCAGATGAATGCAATGTACAGGGAAATCTGCATGTCAGAGAAATATTTTTACATTACAAATTACAAACAATTTCTTCCTATACCAGATCAGTGTTTAGCTTTCAGCCTCATCAATTTTTTTTTCGTCGTCAAGGCAACCGAATCCCCCTTACTACAGTAGATGGCGTGAGACGGCGCTTCTGATTGGCCATTTAGCATCACCAAATAAGACGCATCACCATGCTTGCATTTTCCTTGCCAAAAACAATTGCCTGACACCCAATCCTAACAATTCTTGCAATTTTATGCCCGACGAATAATATTCTTTTTTCTTTTGAAAGAGGCAAAGATCTATTGTTCTATAGAACAATTTATTATGGCGTTTGACTGAGAAAAATATTGTTTGAAAAGAGTCATTGCAAAGAGTGGAAGAAATAAACAAAAGGAAGAACTAGAGGAAGAATGGAGTGGAAGAAACTAATGAAAGAAAAAAAGATAAACTAGTGGAAGAAAAAGAAAGAAAAGAAAGAAGTAGTAGAAGAAAAGAGTGGAAGAAACAAACAACAGAAGAACTAGCGGAAGAAAAAAAAAAGAAGTACTAGTGAAAGAGGGAAAGAAACCAGTGGAAGAAAAAAAAAACATAAGGAAGAAAAGTCTAAGAAAAGTGTGGAAAAACTGTTGGAAGAAAAAACAAAAGATAGAAATAGTAGAAGAAAATAGAGGAAGGCACTAGTGAAAGAAAAAAAGACAAACTAGTGAAAGAAACTAATGGAAGAAAAAAAAGAAAAGGAAGAAATAATAGAAGAAAAGTGAGGAAGAAACTAGAGAAAGAAAATAAAGATGAACTAGTTGAAGAAACTAGTGGCAGAAAAATAGAAGAGGAAGAAATAGTAGAATGAAATAGTAGAATGAAATAGGGTAAGTGAAAGTAAAGCAGCACAAAAGAAGAAAGAAAAAAGTAATGGATATAAACCAATTTGTTTTGTTCTTTACCTCCATGACAGGATCAGCAAGAACGTCAGGACTGACCAGCCCAGAAAGTATAGCAGACGTAATACCATATATGGTGTTAGCCGCTACAGTGATGTCGACATTGTTGACCTGGAAGGGCATGGCGACGTTCAGGTAGAACAGCTGGCGGAGTTCTGCAATGGATTGAATCTTTGTTGGGAAAGAAAAGATGTGACGTTATTTGTTATAGTTCATCCGGGGAATTTATGTGTGATTAATGCAATTTGTCATTGCTCATCTGACGTATTTTATATTTATTGTATGTATCACGTGACACGTTGTTTGTTATTGCTCATCTGGGGTTATTTTTTAAATTATTGTTTTTACATATCACGTGACCTCCGTTCCGCTTACAATTCTGATATTATTCAAGTCCCAAAACTAACCCATACATATTAAGTATTACTATGTGTACGAAAAAAGCGAATTACGACGATACATGTACACCTATTAAAGACAGACACAGCAGATAGATTGATATATTTATGATTGATACATTAATAGATCAATACATTGATATATTGGTCGATTTATGATTGATACATTGATAGATCAATACATTGATATATTGGTCAATTTATTATTGATACATTGATAGATCAATACATTGATAGATTGGTAGATTCATGATAGATAGATTGACAGATCACTAAATTGATAGATCGCTATATTGGATGATTGATTGAGTGAGTAAATTAGTTATAGATAAATAAATAGATATATACATAGCTAGATAGATGTGTGGTGGATAAGTAGGTTGATAAATAGATATATAGAGACAGAGATAGAACCTAGATAGATAGATAGATAGCTGTAGTTAGATAGACATAAGATAAATTGAGATGACGTAGATAAATAGACACAAAAAGAACCGAATTTACCCATGTAGGAATCAAGGCAATATCTCCTCCATCAGCCTTTGCTTTGTCTAAAAATTTCCGAATGTAAAAATAGGTCCTTGGATCGATTGTGTTCAAATTGGGATCCTCAGAAAATGGCCTGTAAGCATACCTTTTAAGGGCATCAAAAACTGTTTATAACGAGAGAAACAAAAATAGAAATTAGACTTGGGACAAGAATTTTAATGAGCTCAAAACGTTTTTTTGTAAAGACAAAATGTAGAGTAGAATTTTAACACTGTTTAAACAACTCAAAATTGTAAATACAAAAGGTATCTTTAGGTCTATCAGTGTAATATACTTTTGTACCCATGGGCCTCTAAGCTGGCAAAGTGTGTAAGCCACCGATACGTTCCCTTAAGTAATACACTATGGTGCTAACGCATTGGGGGCGTCCCCAGTTGCGGACGCACCCGAGGGTCATTGCATGGGTGAGAGCCCGCCGAAACTTGGTGGGTAGGAAGGAATAGGCGCAACCGAACCCTGGATGACCAGGCCTATAGTATGGTATTTGTGCTACAGGGCGAAAGTGCAGCTATAAGAGGAAATGCCGCCTCGTCAATGATCCAATGGGAATTCCGCAAGGGGAGGTGAATGTAGCGCAAATACCAGTGGAAAACCTAACATGCGGCGTGCCCCATCTGCATGTCGCATGGCGGCACCAAGCCCTCGGCAGGTTTTCGGACCCACCCCATTTCGATTTACGCTCTAGATTAAGAAGCCGGAATGCTCGTCCAGTTTTTAAGAAACATATTATATAGACTGGGTCCAAACTATATCCTGCTTCTATAAATCATACCTTCGGGATACACGAGGATAAGGCAAGGAGTGCACGTTATCCCCCACCCCATCGCGCTGAATCATGTCTTGCTTTTATAGATCTAGTTACACCACCAAGTCCCGATCTTCAATAGCGGATGTATCATCATCTGAGGCTGTGTGGTTTTTAACAAAGACCAGTAGAATGGTAGGCTTACAGCTGATAGTTTAATTACTCTGTTTAAATGCCTGTGTACAAATGTACACACACTATGGAAGTGGTACTAAAATTACCTTGTTTATGCCTATGTGTGTATTGGCAGTAGTGTAATTAATATAGAACAGGTTTAGTAAAATTACTTTCTTTCTTATACTGTGTGTGTGAATAGGGTTAATCCGAAATTATCGACAAAATCTATTTATAGCAAACTATGCTGTTTTATCCGGGTGTCTAACTCAGAAGAACGTATGCTAAAAATAGTCGGTAACGCCCTGCGATCTGTGACTTTTCACTGATTCAACCCTATTATAAAAGTACAATTAAGAAGAGACTTTGATTATCGTGTGTTTGTACCTGTCCTCACTCATACGATGTACGTAAAATACAACCAGTAATGTGTAGAGTACACTTCGGACCAAACTGATCCTAGGGCCGGTGAAGACGCGTTCATCAGTTTCTATGACCACGGCATGTTAGGGGATGTGTGGCCAGCACAATGCCCGACCGCCTTTACTTTACCCCCCCAACTAATGTCAGGTACCCATCAGAGATCGGTAGACTCCGGTACATCCTCCAGTCCCAGGAGCAAATCCTAGCCTTCACTAGGATTCGAACCCAGGACCTTCGGTTCTCATGCCGATCGAGCTGCCACTCGGCTACCGTGCCCCAATAACTAATGTGTACAAATATTTATTTTACCATCGGTACTATAAAAAAAAAATGGCGGCATTTATTTCAACCAATGGGATTCATCAACAATAGTTCAAACTAAACCTAGACCAACCTGAAGTTAAGTTACTATTCTGGCTTCCCCATAGAGACCACGCCCCTGGCAGCTGATCCCTCAGCTCATACAGCAGGGCTCCTAGGCCAAGGTTGACATAGGTGTCGTCAAAGTCTGGTGGGATGTGAAACGCTTGCAAATACATATCTCTGTTTCACGACAATAGTCATTTGAGAGGGAGGAGGCAAAACAAAGAAAAAAAAATCAAGTCAAAGATTCATCTACAGACACTTCGTCTACCGCACATTTCGTCTACATACACTTCGTCTACAGAAAAAAGGTTTACCGACATTGTCTACCGCGACTACTCGTCTAAAGTCTAACGTTACTTCGTCTAAGGATACATTGGTCTAATGCGACACTTCGTCTACCGATACATTCGTCTAATGACTAATGCGACACTTCGTCTACCGAAACTTCGTCTATCGCGACAGTTCGTCTACCAGACATTTCGTCGACCGCAACAATTCGTCGACCGGACAGTTCGTCTACCGCGACAGTTCGTCTACCGCGACAGTTCGTCTACCGACATTTCGTCGACCGCAACAATTCGTCGACCAGACAGTTCGTCTACCGCGACAGTTCGTCTACCGGACCCCTAACCAGAGCCGGCTCAAGGTACCGGCAACACATGCAATTGCAAGAGGCACCTAGTGCCCAGGGACAACATCAAGGACCTCCCCAAAATAATACTTTTTTTACTCAGACTTAGAACAGGAGTTAGAAAAGAAAGGTCAATAAACTTTATGTGAAAGATGAAAATAAATAATTAATGTTTATGCTTACAGGCGTGAATATAGAGCGTTATAGGAATATTCTCAATTAATTGTTTTCGTCTGGTTATGACGAACAAGTGGGGAGAGGGTTGGATCAATATGGCGTACGGAATCGCCAAGATCTCTTCATGTGATCGTTATCTGATTCTCAGGTTATGTATGATGCACTTTTTAGAAGAGAGAGCTTAGAATATTTATAGTAGTATTCCGACGTATCTGCGTGAATAATCATAGACTGCTGATATTATATATATATATATATTTATAATTATATATATTATAACGCACAACATACATACAATATTAAGGTCACAGCATTCAAAACATGTAATAGAAACAGCTGCATGGTTGAAAATAACTGGATGTTGTTTTGCACTGACTATGGGCACAATGAGTAAAACCACACACATGATAACAATCTCCTGGTGGTAAGCGTATGGATGTTTTATTTCACGAGTCTAGGCTTCGTTTCTTCTACCCCAGTTAGCAAAACAAAACAAACAATTCTAGCGACAAGACGTCGTACTGGCCACACAACAGCTTGGTGCGCTAAAAAGGTCATTTGATCTTTTTTAGAACAATTCTACTAATTTACATTGAGTTTATATGTGTGTGTGTGTAATATATATATATATATAATAATAATATATATATATGCCTAGTCTATATAGGCTATTTAAACGTCTAGATAGTGTCATTGCCCGGTAACGTATATTATGTTCAATACTTGGTGTCAGTGATTGAAACAGAGCATAATAAATAGTCTATGGTCAAAGATAGATAACCAATGAAAAGAAGAGTAAACCTTGACCTTAAATAGCAGAAACAGACTATATTTATTATATGACAAGAGAAGATATAAGTTATCGCGCATTTTAGTGATTTGTTGTTAATTCACGTGTTGAAGGAAAAAGGTTAGAGAGGATCTGTAGGGAAGGTCACGGGAGACTCGAGCTTGGTCAGGGTGTGCAACGAGCTCTTGTGAGATAAGAGCTGGCGTTTTTATGTGGATTTTTTGTAATAGATATAATATTGGAGATCTCAGTGAATCTATTCTGTAAATTCTATTATGTAAATTGCAAGGCAATTGAGTGAATATAAATATATATATATTGTGCATGGATATTCACATGAATTGTGAGGACATAAAAATGTGTGTGTAAATAAACTTATCTATATATTTTACTGTTCCTGGAGAGTGTTATTAACTTTGTCAAAGCCTCGAAGAGATTGTTAATGAAAGTGTTGAACAGTTACTAAATAGCAACTTACACTTGGAAGTTTTTCAAAATGCTAAATAAATTACTTGCAATAGGCCTATAGGTCCTTCGTAAATAAAATCACAATTACTTCTACTTTGTTATTATAATGGGGCACGCTGGTCGAGCTGCAGCTGAAGGTCCTGTGTTCGAATCCTGGTGCATGCTATGATTTGCTCCCCGGGTCTGGAGGGTGTCCCTGAGTCTACCCAGATCTGATGGGTACCTGACATTAGTTAGGGAAAAGTAAAGGCGGTTGTGCATTGTGCTGGCCACATAATCTCCTCAGAAACTTGTGAACGCTTCTTCACAGGCCCTATGGAACAAATTGGGCCGACACGATACTAGTTATTATTAATACTCTACCCCCTTCCCAATTGAAATAAATATAAGAAAGAAATAGTTCTTTTTAAAGGCCTATTAAGTAGTATTAAGGATTATATTATGTTTCGAAGCTATTTTTATACTTATAAGCCTTTTGTCTAAATAGCTAGAAATATAAGTTAATATAGATTTGTAGGTTCAGTTCACGAAATGGGCAAACAAATTCCATGAACTGGGCAATGACACTATCTTTGCGTCACTAAAAAAAAATATATATATATATATGTATATATATAGTATATGTGTGTGTGCCTGTGCGTGTCTAATATGAACTTACAATCAGTGGCATAGCTGTAATTGCAAAATGGGGATGGGGGGGGGGGGAGGGGCAAAATGTGCAAGGTGAGGTGAGGGGACAGATTCTAAACACATGTACGATTTCATCCTGAACCTAAACTATTTAAATCTGGTGAAGGCTAGGATGTTTTACCGGGTCTGTAGGGTGTCCCTGAGTCTACCCAGCTCTGATGGGTACCTGACATTAGTTGGGGTAAAGTAAAGGCGAATGTGCATTGTGCTAGCCACAGTATCACCTAGTATGCCGTGGCCACAGAAACTGGTGAACGCTGCTTTACCGGCCCTATGATCAATTTGGTCCAAAGGGTACTTTACTTAACTTTTAATAACTAGCAGCCGGTGTTCTTACTTATCTTTGAGTAGAGCTTCTATTTCATCAACCAGATTCTCTAAGCCAAGAACTTTTAGAAAAGCTTCAATCAATGCCAAGGGTACATTATCCATCATTCGAAATGTTGCCTGTAATATTTTATACGAGATACATTTTAGAAACTGAAAAACAGAGTAGTAGACTAATATTGCATAAAACATTAAATTCGAACAACAGTTTGTTATGTTGTGTGTCGAAGCTGGAGAAACCTCCCCTGGACACAGGCCTGGGCGGGTGATGTAGAGAATCATATGTTGCCCAGTTGTTCATATGCAGCAGACTCCCTCTCTCCAGGCAGCCGGTAGGTCCAAGGGAAAGGCTTGGTACAGTACAGCTTGGCATCAGCTGCGTCGCAGGACCCTTGACCGTTATGGTCGTTGGGAGGAGCGAATGGACATCTCAGCAGTCATCTTTCTCCATTCAAGTATTTAAAATATGTTTACTTTGCACCCACGGTTTTATTTTTTTTCACTTAGTATCGGTATTGACAAAAATGTCTAGATTCTTAGTGCACTTGTAAAATAAAATCGAGCATTTCAAAATTATTTTTTTTTTTTTCTATGATGGGTTCTCTAAACCTCCTCTATACCTATAGACCTTTTCATTTTATTAATTATTCCAAAAAAGAGGTCAATGTCTAGGCATGCGCAGTAGCTAGGGGGCAGAAGTTGTCAATAAAACCTTCTTCGCCTTTGTTATTTTACTGGGGGCCTAGTGGTTTTTGAGCGTAATTATATTAGCTTTTCATTTTACAAAAAAACTAATTCATAAAAACTTTATACCCAGAAGCTAGGGAGCGAACTGTACTTTTCTTTTACCTTTTGAACCAGTTTTTAACCCAAAAAACATTAATTATACATTCTAGGCCTAATGCGTCTATGGTTACCATGTTAATACAGATTGGCGTTGAGCGATCAGTAAATCATCTTTAAGCATACAAATAAAATTTAACATAGTTATATATTTATAAAGCTTTGTTTGTGTTGAAGTATCAACGCGTAGGCTATATTGTATTAAGTTATTATTTGTAGCAATAGAAATCGTAACTTTTAATTTTTTTATTTTTTTTTATCGTTCGATTTCGATGTCACAAAAGAACCTTGAAAAGCCAAAGTAACCTCATCATAGTTTGATTCTGAAAAGGCCTAGGTCTATGTCCCATAGGCCTATGCTATTGTTTGACTTGTTCTGGGGTTTTATCGTTAAAATATTGTATGTAGAAGTAGTTAGGCGGGATTATAACATATTAGTAGGCCTAGACCTAGCTATAGGACTATAGCCGCCTATAGGCTATAGTAGGCCTATAGGGGCTATAGGCTATATAGTATTATAGGCCCTAATAGGCTAAGCTAAAGTAGCCTAAAGGCCTATATAAATTATAAATATAGGCTTATGGCTTATAGGATAGGCCTATAAATTATAATAGCTATTATTTAATATAATAATATAGCATATCGAATCGGCTTATCACATATAGTTTACTACAATAATAGGCCTAATTATTAGCCTGCCTATAGGCCAAGGCCTATTACTATTAGCCTATTAGTACTAGCCTATTATAGTAGCCTAAAGGTTATAAGCTCAAACAGTTTAAACTATTAAACAATTGAAAATATTTACTATTTACTATAGAAAAGTGTTGATTAACCGATTGCGATTGCATGAAATAATTAAGCGAATATGAAGGTAGGCTATGCTATATATTTGATATTTGCAAACAGCTGCGTGTTTTCTTCATGAACTTTTAGTTATAGGCCTGTTATTGAATAATATTTCATGCATAGGACTAATGAAAGGACAATAAGTCACAATATGAATAGGCCTATAGGCCTATATCATCTATATCTAGGCTATAATATATCATATTCAATATGGAAAACATAGGCCTACGCCGACATACGGTCATAGGTCCGACTATACGACATAGGCCTATATATATATATATATTAGCCTCTTCCTACGAACAATATATATTTTTTTAAAGTTTAACATAATATTTGCTATGGCCTATGGCTTTGGTTTTTATAGGCCTATTCGTGGAGATGCATCGGCTCTTATGCGTCTGTCTCTATCAAACATTCAACATGAAATATATCTAGAATTATATTTGCCTTTTTTATTAATCAAAACGAGCGATCTAGGTCTAGGGCTAAGTTAAGCAATAGCTTGAATAGCCTACAGTAATTATAGTAATAAAAGCATTATAGGTCTAATTTTTTTTTTTCGAGACAAAACTAGTTCTAAACGTAATTTTTTTTTTTTACATTGATTCTCATTGAAGAAACTCAACAAAAAAGTAATGACACAGTGATCACGATAGAATCGACCATAATATTAAGGTCCAAAGCATAGAGTCCAGGTCTAAAAAAAATTTTCTTTAAAAAATAAAGAAGCTCTAAACGTTATTTTTTAACAATTCCCTTCCTAGGTTCTTAGTTTAAGATCTCCATGTGTTTTTATGGTTTAAAGTTCAAAAACAACTATAATAACATTAAAAACCCCCAACACCTTTAGTAAAATACTATATGGAAAGAAGGAACAAAAATCTTTGTGCCCCCAAAAGAAATATATGTCAGTGAGTGTCAAGGCCACGCCCCTTTTCCGGGGTCAAACTAAAAAGGTCTATAACGGAATGGCATGGCAAAAAAACAACAGAAATGCTAGAGTTTGCAAGAAGAAAAGATACGTGGGATGACATGATCGCATACGCCAACCCGCATGGCGTCTTAGGATGATGGTGATATCTCCTATTTTTCTCGATTGATGTATTGGGAACCGGCTGCATTGGGGCTCGCACCAGTTGGTCGATCACCCTTTTGGTCATGCCCCGTGGCGTATTTAGGCATGTTCCACATGTTCCTTTGGAACAGGGTCCCCCAAACATCACAAAAATAATTTTGTAAGTGGCATCCCCATCCTTTCGTTAAAATGTTAAATATAAAATTCATTTATTCCCCTACAATTGTAAGCGCTCCAGTCCAACGAAGCTAAGCGAAACATAACATTTATTTATGATTTTACAGAATGCAAAATGAATTAACGGCACTTTTCTGAGGTATGTAGAAGGCAGGGGTGAGGCCACGAGGGGCCCCCACATAAATTTGGAAACAGGGCCCCAACAATCCTAAAAACGGCCCTGGTCATGCCAATTTATTAGTAAACTCCATTTGAATAAATGTACAGTATCACATAACTGGCTCTATTTACCATCTTCTTGCTTATCCCCTACGGTCAACTTAGAATACTTTGGAAACAAGCACTGAAGAAGGTTCTGTGGAGTTTAAGAAAGAAACCAAGGCGCCAAAGCTACTGACCACTAGATTGTCCGGCTCACAGCTCCAGTACTGCAAGCTCGTGTTGAATGTCTGGGGCCAGAAGGACATCGTCGATGTGTTGTACTTGAGATTTTTGTCGTGGTAATTCGACAAACACTAAACAAAGTTTGGAGGTTTAAAGAAAAATGCAATGCAGTTATTTAAAAAAATTTCAAATGCTTTTATTGCTAATGAAAAAATAGGATTTTCAAAATGTGTTAATTGTCATGTGGCATAGTAAAAAAGGCACAAAATAAGCGTGTTTTTTTTCTGTGTGGTAATCTAACGATTGGTGGCGTTAACTAAGTGGGTTTACTTTCGCTTTTTTTTTCTCCTTTATCCCTGCCGTTGTATACATTGATATTTATTTACCAATGCGTATGCTTTATACTAAAATAGTTGTGACTGGTAAATATAAATTGACAAAGACGACCCACAAACTATCCTAATATAATTTCCCAAAGATAAGTGCTTAGAGACAAGAGCTTGTTAACAAGATGGCCTCTTTGGTCGCAAACTTACTTGGCCAGAGAGTACGACACTAAGAGTCTAAGACACTTTCCAATTTAAAAAACCAATCAAGTATCCTAACAAAAAACCTCTACGAAAATTGTAACACTTCTGTTTTTAGTTGTTGTAGTTCGTTCGCAGTAAGACATTTAAAGGTCAAAATCATAAAAATCCAAATGGTGTAACAAAAACAACAACATCAACTTGAAGTGGCTAGTTAAAAATGTATCTTCATGAAATATTTTTAATCAAAAGCTTATTATAGACCAGGGGTCGGTAACCTTTTTATAATGGTGTGCCAAAGTTAGATTCATAAATCATTCAGCGTGCCAACAGCCTAAAATTTATACTCTCATTTTATTTTATAAGAGACTTGAATTGCATATTTTGGGCGTCTGCCGCGTGCCATTGAAAATCGCTCTGCGTGCCAAGTGTAGGTTGCCGACCTCTGTTATAGACTCTATTTATTTTTTTAAAAAAACATTGCCGAAATCATAAAAATCCAAAATCATAAATCTCCAAATGGTGTAACAAAAACAACAGCATCAAAATCATAAAAATCCAAATGGTGTAACAAAAACAACAACATCAACTTGAAGTGGCTAGTTAAAAATGTATCTTCATGAAACATTTTTAATCAAAAGCTTATTATAGACCAGGGGTCGGTAACCTTTTTATAATGGTGTGCCAAAGTTAGATTCATAAATCATTCAGCGTGCCAACAGCCTAAAATTTATACTCTCATTTTATTTTATAAGAGACTTGAATTGCATATTTTGGGCGTCTGCCGCGTGCCATTGAAAATCGCTCTGCGTGCCAAGTGTAGGTTGCCGACCTCTGTTATAGACTCTATTTATTTTTTTAAAAAAACATTGCCGAAATCCACAATAATCACCAGTGTGCTAGAAATTATTTGCACTTTCAGGTCAACTTACCTGGATGGCTAGAGCCAGTTGTTCGTCTGCGGGCTTTGGGACGCCGCCATGTTTGACGGCTTCCAGCAGGGAGGTGGTCACCCACGCCGTGGCGAACATGTTATTGTCAAATATGTTCAGCAGGCGTCGAGCCTCCGCCATGTCCAACGCGCCGTGGAAGTTGAGCTTGACGCCGCTAGAGTAGGTTCCCTTGGCGCGGTGCCATTGTTTGTATGGTACGTAGGGCTGCTCTGTCTGTGTCTACAAAATAACAAAAGGATTTCTGTTACTTTGTTATCATTAATTTCTTTGATAAATTTTTTTTCCGTATGGGGTACGGTGGCCGAGAGGCAGTGCGTTTGGCTGGCTACAGACGGACCTAAGTTGAAATCCTTGTTCCCGGGTCTGGGAGTCTACCCAATTCCGATGGTTGCCTAACCATAAAGCGGCTGGCCATTGTGCTGGCCACATAAGAAATACAATAGACCAAATTAAGTGACCTATTAACAAATTTTACTCTATAAATAGTATAATAGTGTGTGTGTATTTTAGAAGTATATCTTTGTCCTATATGATATATCTTATCCTATCTATTATCTTATACATTACAGACGCTCTTCTATAAAGAAGATTATTGCGTCCTACTCTCATATGTGGTTTGAATCTAGTATTGCATTTCTTTTAATGTTTTAAATGATGTTAAGTTACTGGTTACTAGTTTGTTCAGGCAACCCATTCCAAGCCCGGATGCTACTCGGGAAGAAAGAATAGTATTCTCTTATAGGCCTATTGTTGAGAAACATTAATAATGCACTGATTCTGAAAAAAAACGGTCGTTTGTTATCAAGTCAAATTTCCATTTGTTTGGATCATAAAGAAATCGTATCTTAACATTATTAATCTATATACCAGAATAAACATTGGTTCGTACAATTTCCTTCCAAATTTTTCAACATCTTTACGGAAATTCACAATTTGTATCTGATTGTGTAACATTACCAAAACAATGATGCCACCGTTTGGGTAAAGTCTAGTGTGGTAAATGAATAGAGAATATGTTTTCGATATTGGTGTCGTAGCTTACAAGAATGGATGGTGCTCATATTCTGCAAAAAAAACAACCAGAAAATCGAATTGGTCAACAGTTCTCGAATGGTAGGAATCTAACCGGTAAATTCACGTCTCGATTTTGTCAAAACGTTTTATTGTTGTGTACACTGAGCTATATATACATGGAGTGCTCAATCGTTTAAAGTAAAGCATGATATATCGGGGAAATGCAGACTTTTATAAATAGATAAGTTTTACCGCAGTAAGATGGCGATTTGAACAGGAAATACATAAAATTTTAAATATGTAATTTGTATTTAAACACTTTCCGGAAATGCGTCGATGAAAATGAACTCAACAACTCTACAAAATGGTTGTTCATCTTTCTCGATTGAATGCGTTGAATGCGTTGAATGCCAAACAAATATATAATATATATATATATATATTAATCATTATATTATATACAATTACGAGTGTATTTTAGTTAGTTCATCACTCGGGTTATACTCATGCACGTAATAAATGCCATAAAATCGTAATAATAACATGGTAGGTTTCAGTCGCTTACTAACGTAGAGACCTTTTAATTAAAATGTATGCATGTCAGTGTCAAATCGGCATTCTTACTACGGTAAAACTTATCTTGGTAGGTTTCAGTCGCTCACTAATACAGATGCCTTTAATTTTATTTTATGTATGTCGGTGTCAAATCGGCCATCTTATCTATAAATAAGATTCTGTATTTTCCCGACAAATTTAAGTGTCTGAGCTTACCATGCAAATGTAGCTCAGTGATTGTGTTGGCCTAAATGCTAAAATTCCTTTGGGAAAAGCAATGATTTGTGGAGGGAAAGTTTAGATTTAAGATCATATGAATGTTTCCATAGGGATAGCGCGGATAGGAACCTGTTATTGTAGTGGGTGTTACACTCTCATAGAGTTTTGGATATTAAAACATGTTGAGAAAAGAGTTGCAAGGCTGATTACTAGCGAATATTCAAAACTGACAATTGTAACAGCATTATTGAAATCCCTAAACATAGAAACACTAGAGGACAGAAGGGCAGTGTGTAGTAGTAATAATACATAAGGCATTAAATTCTAATTTAGAAATACAACACAAAGACAATCTGTCACAATGCTCAGATAAACATAAGGACAACCAGACTTTCCTTATCCCTTATGCGAGAACACATGCATATATAGGTACTCTTTCTTCCCCAAGTGGCATGCGGGTATGGAATGAGTTGCCTGATCAAACAAGGAAAACCAATAACTTAACATTATTTAAAAACACTAATAGAAATGCGGGACTAGACTCAAACCACGAATGTGCGCAGGGCGCAATAATCTTCATTATAGAAGGAGCGTCTGTAATGTATAAGATAATATAATAAATAAGATTAACTTTTAATCTGCGGCTACGTCTCCAAGTGCAAATATTGAACTAATTACTTAAAAGTTATCTTTGATATTTTGATTAAATGATTTTTATTAACATTCAGATACTGAATACACTATTTATTATCAAAATCTAATGTTAACTAAATTTTGATAAAAAGCTCTTCACTTGGTCTTTAATGTGGGGACACTTTTTGCGCATCCTGGTTCAGCTGCACCATGTACAGTAGGCCTATACAGTATGGCACTATATGTTGATGTTTGGAAATGGTAAATTTCTCATGGAAAATTTCCCTGTGATAACACTCTTCCCTTGATACACTAATCGCGTGCTTTTCTTTAAAAAGTAAAGTATAACATAGGGCCGGTGAAGCACCTTCCACCAGTTTCTGTGGCCATGGAAAGCTAGGCGATTGTGTGGCCAGCACAATGCCCAGCCATCTTTACTTTACCCCAACTAAAGTCAGAGCTGGGTAGACACCCTCCAGACCACGGGAACAAATTCCTAGCCTTCACCAGGATTCGAACCCAGGACCTTTGGTACGCCAGACGAACGCACTGTCGCTAGGCCACCATGTCTCCCATTTTCCTTACTTAATGGTTAATTCCAGCCTCGAATTAAAAAGTATCCCGTCGGACCAAATTGATCCATAGGGCATATAGCCTCGAATTAAGTGTTGTACATTTTAAAATGCTACCACAAAAAACTATTAAAAAATCAATTATCTTCCAGAAAAAACAAAAAAAAGTTTTTAAATTGAATTTCACACTCAAGTCATTTTCAATTGGTCACATTGAATCTTTGGAACGTGCTGGTATGTGTGTGTATGGGTGTAGGGAGACGATGTGCTGGTATGTGTGTGTATGGGTGTAGGGAGACGATGTGCTGGTATGTGTGTGTATGGGTATGTATGGTGTAGGGAGACGATGTGCTGGTATGTGTGTGTATGGGTGTAGGGAGACGATGTGCTGGTATGTGTGTGTATGGGTGTGTATGGGTGTAGGGAGACGATGTGCTGGTATGTGCTGGTATGTGTGTGTATGGGTGTGTATGGGTGTAGGGAGACGATGTGATGGTATGTGTGTGTATGGGTGTAGGGAGACGATGTGCTGGTATGTGTGTGTATGGGTGTAGGGAGACGATGTGCTGGTATGTGTGTGTATGGGTGTAGGGAGACGATGTGCTGGTATGTGTGTGTATGGGTGTAGGGAGACGACGTGCTGGTATGTGCTGGTATGTGTGTTTATGGGTGTAGGGAGACGATGTGATGGTATGTGCTGGTATGTGTGTGTATGGGTGTAGGGAGACGATGTGATGGTATGTGCTGGTATGTGTGTGTATGGGTGTAGGGAGACGATGTGCTGGTATGTGCTGGTATGTGTGTTTATGGGTGTAGGGAGACGATGTGATGGTATGTGTGTGTATGGGTGTAGGGAGACGATGTGCTGGTATGTGTGTGTATGGGTGTAGGGAGACGATGTGCTGGTATGTGTGTGTATGGGTGTAGGGAGACGATGTGCTGGTATGTGTGTGTATGGGTGTAGGGAGACGATGTGCTGGTATGTGTGTGTATGTGTGTGTATGGGTGTAGGGAGACGATGTGCTGGTATGTGTGTGTATGGGTGTAGGGAGACGATGTGCTGGTATGTGTGTGTATGGGTGTAGGGAGACGATGTGCTGGTATGTGTGTGTATGTGTGTGTATGGGTGTAGGGAGACGATGTGCTGGTATGTGTGTGTATGGGTGTAGGGAGACGATGTGCTGGTATGTGTGTGTATAGGTGTAGGGAGACGATGTGCTGGTATGTGTGTGTATAGGTATAGGGAGACGATGTGCTCGTATGTGTGTGTATGGGTGTAGGGAGACGATGCCTGGGAAAAGCTTGCCCATTTCGCCCGAGAGGCGGACCGAAATTCGATTTCGTTTTCGGTTTCGGTTGTTATTTCACCGGACTGTCAACCAAAAACCAATTGACACGTCGCGGATTCAATGCCTGCCACCGACCGATCCCTGCCGCCCTGCAGGAGTTTTGGGACTAGAGGACGTAATAATCTTATAGAGCGCACTGAGCATGCAAAAAAAGCATGGATAGAAGCGCTATACAAATAACCGTTATTATTATTATTATGGTATAGTTTCGGTTTCGACCGAAACGGATATTGACTTTTGGACATCAGCCTAATATCTATCTTAACTTTCAAAATTCAGACTGCAACGCTAGTAGTGCATTTATTACTCTGCTTGTTGATAATTTCATTTAGTTAAACAGTAGCTAATTCAATTTTGAAAAAAAATATATATAATTAAATACATGCATATACATCTATATAGGACATGTTCTATGGCAAGGGTCGGGAACCTTTTTGTCTGAGAGAGACACAGAAACCACATATTTTGAAAAGTAATTCTGTGAGAGCCATACATTATGTTTAAAACTAAAAATTCAAGCAAATGTGTGCATTTTGTGTAATTTCAACACTAAAAGTACAATAGTTGTGTCTCTGAATTTTTCTGATGCTGAGCTGCAGTAGACTTTAGCTCATTTGTAGAATGAAATATTGATATGCAATTAATATGTAGATAAAAAAGTCTAAAAAAACATTTTTTCAATAATTGAACATTTGTCTGCGAGCCAGATGCAGCCATCAAAAGAGCCACATCTGGCTCACGAGCCATGGGTTCCCGACCCCTGTTCTATGGTCTTCATAAATAGAGTACCCATAAACTAGTTAATATTACACAAAATGTGAAGTCTTTTACAATCTCTTTTGTTTGGCGATTTCGGTTAATCTTTCGGTTTCTGCCGAAGAAGTTGTAAAACTTTCGGATTCTGTTTCGACCGAAAATCAATTTATATTTCGGTATGGTTTCGTTTTTGGCTGAAATAAAAAATCTGGTTTAGGTTGGCCTCTATTTCACACCTCCACCTCCCAGCGTTAACGCCCCTGCAACTGCGAAACGGCCCTTCCCCCCCCCCCCCCTGCTCAACCTTATGTAGACATTGTGAATTGATCCACATCGTTTTAAAACGAGTCTGAAAATAACCTGGTCTCTTTATCAAACCAAATGTCCGCCATGTACAATATAAAAATTTACGCATGAGGCTCTAGCAGTACCACGTACAGTGATGACGTTTCAAACCATCTTCGGCTTGAAAGTAGCCAATTCGGCGAAAGTAAGCTTATATCGCGCCGACATTACACACATTCTTCGGATAGTATTTGAACACCTACTCATCGCCACCAAGAGATGGTATGGGCATGTGGCAAGATTCGAAGGTCTTGTGAAAAGACTATCTTGCATGGCACAGTTAAGGGAGGACGAAAACGAGGCAGACAGAAGAAGAGATGTGAAGACGATGGAAAGAGGATATAAAAGAGTGGACGACTTCTTTACTTAACTCCTAAAAGGCGGCAACTAGACCTTGACAACTCGAACTGGCGAGCGATGACGCAACAGTCAGCAATGGTGCTCAAACGACCCAACCACGGGTTATGGGATAGGTGAAGGTGAAGTGTGCACTTCTGTACCCATGAGCCTCAAAAGCCGGCGAACTGTATAAACAACTGGCTCCCTGAGTTCATTGGGCCGATTTACGAGACTGTGGAGCAAGAAAACCCAACATGCGACCGCCTTTTAGGCGTGCCAGCATGGGGATAGCCTCAGACAGACGTTAGTCTAAGATGGTCAAGCGCCAAGGGATGCGCAATCTAGCGGTTGTAGTTAAATAAATTAATACAAATGAATGTTATTGGGAACAATACATTCAGATGTCGCGATGATTTAAGATCCTGTGAAATCAAATAAGTAGTTCTTTGTACAATGTAAGTCTATCGAAATACGTCACAGTGTATTTATAAAATAGGCAGCCATTTTGTTTAAGATGTAAACACAGTGTTTCCGGATACATTTCAAAACGAGATCTCTAATTGTGCACAGGGTATTCTTTGTTTGGTGGTCCTACCTGCTCTAGTGACGTCAACTCAAGCAACTTTTCAACAAATGTCTCGGAAAGTTTGGTTTCGGACAACCTTGGCATCAGGCAGAAGATGGCGGCGATCGCCAGGCAGGCGTGAAAGGACAACATTCTAGTTTGTGTTGACTTGATGCAGAAGAAAAAAAACAGAGAATATTGAACGTGGGAAATATTAGTATTGATAGAGCAAGAGTTTAGCGATAAATATCTATAGATAATTACGACACCGACATATAATTACTACGTTGGAATAGGCTATGAGGCGATTAGTCTAACATGATTTCACTTTTCAAAATAGTTCATTCTAAAAATAACAGTTGAATGTATGAGTAAAGAAAGATTATACACTGTTACACTATGCATTGAATTATTTTTAAACTGAAAGACTATTTAGCCAGATTTTTTTTCTTTAGATAGTTAGCCACTCAAACTAATAGGCGATCTTTCTGCACAGTGGGTCCTATAATATTGCGTCTTGTGACTATTCGTAAGTAAAGTATCCCGTCGGACCAAGTTAATCCATAGCTCCAATGAAGCAGCGTTCACCAGTTTGTTTTTGTGGCCATGGCATACATACTAGGTGGCTGTGTGGCCAGCACTACGCACAGCCGCCTTTATTTTACCCCAACTAAGGTCAGGTACTCATCAGAGCTGGGTAGCTTCAGGGACACCCTCCAGACCCGGGAAAAGAAATTCTAGCCCGCACCAGGTTTCGAACCCAGGGCCTTCGGTACGCCATCGCGCCCCTTGTGACTATTCGTGGTTAAGTTAACTGTATGAAAACCGTGCTATTGTATATATTATTTTCGACTGCCTTTATTGTACCTATATATTCTATGGGCTAAATTAAATAGTGTTCATTGTTCATAATCTAGTCGTCCATTTTTGATAAGGGTCTTATGTAGTGTAATAAATAAGTTATGATGTTAGTTTTCTTAACTATAGGTCCGTTAGATGCTAACTGATATAGGTTTTGCTATCTCTGTTTATTGTATTACATTCGTATGCCTACTGTGTTGTACTTTTAGGTTGGAGTTTTAAACGCTATTCGTATTTATTCCTACATTGCTTTTAAATATCTTTTATTAAAATTTTCTTTCATTAACTGGCGTTAAAATTTATTGAGTCTACTAAAGATGTTTCACTTGTTGGGTAAGTAAAATTTAATTTAATGAGCCTCACTTCTCTTTTATATATTTCTACTATCAATTGAGTTTTTTGTTCTTGCTATTTACAAATAAATTCTATATCTATATCTATATATATATCTATATATCTATATCTATCTATCTATATATATATATAAATATAGATTTAATATAGATAGATAGGTAGATAGATAGATACGTGGATAGATAGATAGATAGATAGATAGATAGATAGGTAGATAAATAGATAGATAGATAGATAGATAGATAAATAGATAGATAGATAGATAGATAGATAAATAGATAGATAGATAGATAGATAGATAGATAGATAGATAGATAAATAGATAGATAGATAGATAGATATATAGATAGATAGATAGGTAGGTAGATAAATAGATAGATAGATAGATAGATAGATAAATAGATAGATAGATAGATAAATAGATAGATAGATAGATAGTTAGATAGATAGATAGATAGATAGATAAATATATAGGTAGGTAGATAGATAAGTAGGTAGATAGATAGATATATAAATAGATAGATAGATAGATAGATAAATAGATAGATAGATAGATAGATAAATATATAGGTAGGTAGATAGATAAGTAGGTAGATAGATAGATATATAAATAGATAGAGAGATAGATAGATAGATAGATAAGTAGGTAGATAGATAGATATATAAATAGATAGATAGATAGATAGATAGATAGATAGATAGATAGATAGATAGATAGATAGATAGATAGGCATATAGATATAGATAGATAGGCATATTGATAGGCCCTATTGAATGCTTTAAGAGCAAACATGCACTTATTAATCAAACTGAATGTAGTAGTACGTCCCGGAAAAACTTGTTTACTACGATACACCTAGAGTCTAGAGCTCTACAATACAAGCAGAATATGAATAAGCTCCATTACTTGCCTGTATAGTACTAGCCTCTGTCATGTTTGAAATGTAATCACTTGTATGTACGCTATATGTCTGCCTTTGTGTAACCGATTCATGTGACAACGAATGTGCTTGCACCCTATACTGAATATAGATTACCTTTATACCTTTAAATAAATAAATAGTCTAGGCATGTGTTTATACTTGTTATCTAGAACGCAGAAGACTAAAGCATTCTTTTTGATACAATAATAATTGTAGGCTTAATCACGTGACTAAAGATCTATTTTTAAGGAAGTCAATCACGCGCTATTGTACAGAAACGAAAAATGGGTTATTTAAATGTGTCGTGTTTAATGTGTGTTTTTGTAAAGTATGACAAAAAGTTGTCAATACAACACACACACTCGCCACCGCCTACCAGGCGACAAGGCGAGATAAAACAATGTGTGTAGTAGCCCCCCCACCCCCCACCCCTTTCTATTATCACCACCCTGACAAGCGGGTGATTTGAATGATGTGTTCTCAGCAGGGTGTGTCAAAAGTTCAATGTAAATTTAAAAAAAAGGAACTTTCTCTTGGTAGCGACATGCGCGGCATGTATTAAGGCCAATCTATTATTTTTAAAAAAAAAAACCTTAACACATTGAGAAAAAATATGTTGTATTGATTACAATGTGCTTGCCGATTTAAAGAATTAATTTATATAAGTCCTAAATAGTCAAAGTCGAGTATTATAAAAGGAGAAACAAGTTAGATTTAGGTCCTACAAAGATACATTTCTACCTTTTGGACCTACGACACACCTTTCTCTATGTCATGTGTAGGTATGTTCATTGATAATCGTTAATGCTTATTTGTGTTAACAATATTTTTCCGTATCTAGGCCTAGTCTATATAGAGCGTTCTTAGTGGGTGTGGCTTAGGTTTTTAGTGACGTATTTGTGTAAATAAAGAACCCACTTGAGGTACAAATGTAACGTGGTGAAAGTGAAGTACTTCTTTATCATGCAAAATTCACATCTGAATATTGGCTATCCTACTAAAAAAAAAGGAGGTACATAGTAGTACTATAGATTAATTGATTAATGTGATTAGGCTAGGGCCAGCTATACCTATTTACACTTTCAATTTCACTTTATAGGCCTACACTTTTAATGTTTCGTAGGCTAGGCTACGATGTCAAGTGATAGTGTTGGGTGAATAGGCTATCTAGTCAAGTCACTAATAAGCTCACATCGTCTATGATCTATGTCTAT
Source organism: Anisus vortex (assembly GCA_949126835.1). NCBI lineage: Eukaryota > Metazoa > Mollusca > Gastropoda > Planorbidae > Anisus > Anisus vortex. Next base: position 10,248,767 of record OX421497.1, read on the forward strand.
GATAATAATAAAATAGCCTATTTTATTTAACATACATAATACAGCTTAAATCTTTATAAGACTTAAAACACAACACATCATTTAAAAAAAGCTCGAGCCTATATGAAACTTTATTAATACAGCGGCCATTATTACGTGTACACCATTACAGAAAGTAAACACAAATCACGTGCTTTTTGTCACGTGACTGCAAACGCCCTATTGAGCAGGCCTTATTGGTCGAGCTTTAATTTATAAAAATGTGATAAAACATTTCGAACAAAAATTGTAGGCCTAATCGTCGAAATGACATTATTATGAGATTTAGGTATAGATCTAAGATGCGTATGTAACTTTTTTTTTCAATCCGTTAAATTAACTTCGCTAAACATTCTGGCTGCTAGCTGGCGACCGGATCCGTTCCTTCGGAAGGCTTATTGAAACGTCATCTTATCGACCTGAAACTTAGCACATAGATGTAAAGCCATGGACAAAACATTATTTTCAAATTTTCAACCAAATATCCCCTTGCATAGCCTTAAAAAATCTGAAGCTAAAAGTTTTTTTCTTTACACTTTATAGTGCGCATTGTTAAATCCCATTTGGACGTACCTAATTAACCGTGCTTTTGTGTGTTTACTGCGCTTTGGCTCTTTCTTCATTTCTTTGTGGTTAAAAGTATCCCGTCGGACCAAATTGATCCATATGGAAGCAGCGCGTTCGACTGGCATACCGAAGGTCATGGGTTCGAATCCTGGTGAAGGATAGGATTTGTTCTCGGGTCTAGAGGGTGTCCCTGGGTCTATCCAGCTCTAATGGGTACCTGACTTTAGTTGTGTAAAGTAAAGGCGGCTGGGCATTGTGCTAGCCACACAATCCCCTAGTATGCCGCGTCACTTGCCCCATGGATCAATTTGGACCGACGGATATTTACTTTACTATTGTTAAATGTCTAAATACGTTTTAACGCGTGTGTTTCTTTCTTAATATAGTATAGTCAGCACGTCTGTTTACAACAACGAACAGCACAGTATCACTACGGCCTAATATCGTTACGGCCTAATATCACTACGGCATAATATCACTACGGCATAATATCACCACGGCATAATATCACTACGGCATAATATCACTACGGCATAATATCACTACGGCATAATATCACTACAAAATATTATCATTCCAGCATAATATCACTCCAGCATAATATCACTCCAGCATAATATCACTCCAGCATAATATCACTACAGCATAATATCATTACAGCATAATATCACTACGGCATAATATCACCACGGCATAATATCACTACGGCATAATATCACTACGGCATAATATCACTACGGCATAATATCACTACAAAATATTATCATTCCAGCATAATATCACTCCAGCATAATATCACTCCAGCATAATATCACTACAGCATAATATCATTACAGCATAATATCACTACGGCATAATATCACTACAGCATAATATCACTACAGCATAATATCACTACAGCATAATATCATTACAGCATAATATCACTACAGCATAATATCAATACGGCATAATATCATTACAGCATAATATCACTACAGCACAATATCACTACGGCATAATATCACTACGGCATAATATCACTACAGCATAATATCACTCCAGCATAATATCACTACAGCATAATATCATTACAGCATAATATCACTACGGCATAATATCACTACAGCATAATATCACTACAGCATAATATCACTACAGCATAATATCATTACAGCATAATATCACTACAGCATAATATCAATACGGCATAATATCATTACAGCATAATATCACTACAGCATAATATCACTACGGCATAATATCACTACGGCATAATATCACTACAGCATAATATCACTACGGCATAATATCACTACGGCATAATATCACTACGGCATAATATCACTACGGCATAATATCACTATGGCATAATATCATTACTGCATTTAGGTTTACAGTGATATTTTTATTTTTAAGTCTAATAACTTTTCTTTAATAAATTCTGTTTTTTTTCTCTTTACAATGTAGTAGATAAAGGCAAAATCTTCAATGGTTATTGCATGAAAATAAATATAAACACTTTAATGGGCCGTATTGTTGCTGAGAGTTAACACCCTTGCCCTTATACAAGTCAAACTTATATGACTGAATTGTAAAGATTGCTGCTGAGAGTTGACACCCTTGCCCCTTATACAAGTATCTTATATGACTGACTTGTAAAATGGGCAAGGATGTTAACTCTCAGCAGCAATACGGCCCGTTGTTCTAAATTCGATTTGATCTTGCGTTTTTCTCGTCATACAATGTATGGTTTGGTTTTCGGTGATATTTTCGAGGTCTAAGAGAATAATCTCGTCTCGCGTTCTCACTTACAGGGGTGGGGTTCAAGTTCAGGTCATTCAAAATCTTGTATTACTATCAGGTCATTCAAAATCTTGTATTACTATCAGGTCATTCAAAATCTTGTATTACCATCAGGTCATTCAAAATCTTGTATTACTATCAGGTCATTCAAAATCTTGTATTACTATCAGGTCATTCAAAATCTTGTATTACTATCAGGTCATTCAAAATCTTGTATTACTATCAGGTCATTCAAAATCTTGTATTACTATCAGGTCATTCAAAATCTTGTATTACTATCAGGTCATTCAAAATCTTGTATTACTATCAGGTCATTCAAAATCTTGTATTACTATCAGGTCATTCAAAATCTTGTATTACTATCAGGTCATTCAAAATCTCGTATTACTATCAGGTCATTCAAAATCTCGTATTACTATCAGGTCATTCAAAATCTTGTATTACTATCAGGTCATTCAAAATCTCGTATTACTATCAGGTCATTCAAAATCTCGTATTACTATCAGGTCATTCAAAATCTTGTATTACTATCAGGTCATTCAAAATCTTGTATTACTATCAGGTCATTCAAAATCTTGTATTACTATCAGGTCATTCAAAATCTTGTATTACTATCAGGTCATTCAAAATCTTGTATTACTATCAGGTCATTCAAAATCTTGTATTACTATCAGGTCATTCAAAATCTTGTATTACTATCAGGTCATTCAAAATCTTGTATTACTATCAGGTCATTCAAAATCTTGTATTACTATCAGGTCATTCAAAATCTTGTATTAATATCAGGTCATTCAAAATCTCGTATTACTATCAGGTCATTCAAAATCTTGTATTACTATCAGGTCATTCAAAATCTCGTATTACTATCAGGTCATTCAAAATCTTGTATTACTATCAGGTCATTCAAAATCTTGTATTACTATCAGGTCATTCAAAATCTTGTATTACTATCAGGTCATTCAAAATCTTGTATTACTATCAGGTCATTCAAAATCTTGTATTACTATCAGGTCATTCAAAATCTTGTATTACTATCAGGTCATTCAAAATCTCGTATTACTATCAGGTCATTCAAAATCTTGTATTACTATCAGGTCATTCAAAATCTCGTATTACTATCAGGTCATTCAAAATCTTGTATTACTATCAGGTCATTCAAAATCTTGTATTACTATCAGGTCATTCAAAATCTTGTATTACTATCAGGTCATTCAAAATCTTGTATTACTATCAGGTCATTCAAAATCTTGTATTACTATCAGGTCATTCAAAATCTTGTATTACTATCAGGTCATTCAAAATCTTGTATTACTATCAGGTCATTCAAAATCTTGTATTACTATCAGGTCATTCAAAATCTTGTATTACTATCAGGTCATTCAAAATCTCGTATTACTATCAGGTCATTCAAAATCTTGTATTACTATCAGGTCATTCAAAATCTTGTATTACTATCAGGTCATTCAAAATCTTGTATTACTATCAGGTCATTCAAAATCTTGTATTACTATCAGGTCATTCAAAATCTTGTATTACTATCAGGTCAGTGTTACGAGCCTTAGGAGGGATTCAATCTCTTGGAGGCTTTTTTTTTTAATGTCATGAACATTTTAGGGGACGCAAAGCGATTGCCAATGGCACGCGGAGGAACCCGAAAATAAGCAATTAAAGTCTTTTCTGCGAGAATTTGAGTGGTAGAGTAAGGCACATTTTTGTATGTTAGCACGCTGATGAATGAATTAGAAATCCTACATTGGCACACTATTAGCAAAAGGTTGCCGATCCCTGCTCTATTGAGTGTAAAATTGATGTTGAGTATACCGTTTTCTGTTAATTTATTTCCATTTCCCATAACTAGGTAGGTCTATGGGCTGAGATCGTAATTATAGTGCTATATTTCCCATAACTAGGTAGGCCTATGTGCTGAGATCGTAATTATAGTGCTATATTTCCCATAACTAGGTAGGCCTATGGGCTGAGAGCGTAATTATAGTGCTTTATTTCCCATAACTAGGTAGGCCTATGGGCTGAGAGCGTAATTATAGTGCTTTATTTCCCATAACTAGGTAGGCCTATGGGCTGAGAGCGTAATTATAGTGCTTTATTTCCCATAACTAGGTAGGCCTATGGGCTGAGAGCGTAATTATAGTGCTTTAGTTAAAATTTATTTTGGTTTATGCGGGTTTTTTCTCTGTAGTCTATATGAAAAGGTTGACTGCATATACCGCCTTGTTTACCAGCTCAGGCTGCTTATTTATAGATATAAGAATAAGGTAAAATTAAGGGCTACTTTTGGAGGGAGCTCTCTTGGTCTTTTTGTCCGCTGAATCTCTTACAATTTAATGTATCAAGTTGTATGTCTTGTTTCCGTGTAATACATCCTTCCTCGTCTCCGTGAACAGTCTTGTTCGCAATACACTTGTCGTAAGCTTGCTGTTGGTAGAAGAAAATGTCTGTTCTCGGTTTATATTTTGGAATCTTTCAAGTGTGTCTTATGGGAATCGACAGTGGTTATCTTATTGTTTGTCTGCTTTTTAAAGACTCTGTGTGTGTTATGCTAGTTATGCAATACTGCAATTCGTATGTTTAACCACCATGTCCTAGTTTTGAGATTTTTTAAATGGCTAGACACCGATTTCATGTTTTGTAAAAGAGGGGTCTAATTTTCTAAAGTTGGTACAAGGTATTTTTAATTGTTCTTACAAAAATCAAATGTTAAGGTTTCGTTTAGGGTGTTTCCTTGGTTGTGGTTCTGCTAGTGCTTCTGATTTCAAATAGTACAATTTCCACATGATTAATAGGTCTTGAATTAGTTTTTTGTTTTGTTGCCTGCTAACTGGTGTAAAAGAGTAGATGCCTTGCGCACATTCTTTCTGAGCTAGAGTTCTTCACATGTTTTTCCAATTTCGCATATTATTTGGTTCTAGTTTTGCGGGCTGTCGATCTATTGTAGTTTGTTTTATTTTCATTTGACGGCTTCTTTATAGCAGCTTTCTTGGCTTTGGCTCTGTGATTTTTAAAAAAATTTACTAATTGCCTAGCTCTTGGGTTTAGACTGGCATTTTTTTGTATGGACACGTGGAATTCTTTTGTTGGTGTGTTTCTTGTGTCTTCTTTAATACATGTAGTAGGCCACGTCCTAGCTGCACCGAACTAGACATCACTGCGGGCGTTCCACTCCAAAGCACATCTGCGCCGCGTCAGGTGAGGTGGAGGGATGCTTTTCGAACCCGAACCTTCATTGTGAAATCCTGACACTAAAACGTCGGAAGTAAACGGATAAAGTGAAAACGAAGGTCCATAATCAATGTTCCCTCAAATTTTCCGAAGGCTGTGTGCAGCAACAGATATAATAGCTGTGTGTGCAACCTTGGAATTAGAAGGAAGTTAACATTTGGGTGGTATGTAAGACCACTAAACGAAATGATTCTTTTTTGTTTATTATTACAATAATATTATCATAATTTGTCCGCTCTGGTGTAATGTGTGTGCACGTGCTTGGTGAGTTGTGTACAGCTTAGAGATCACCACTGGCGGCGATTGTATACCTTATTGACCTAAATGAACAATTAGGCTCTTCGGCTGTATCGCAGCTGTTGACCTGTTGTATTAACAGATAGCTTTTAAATAGTGCACACTTTTTACCAAGCCCCTCTATCTATCGCTCCTTTTTTTTTTCAATTCACGCTTTGAAACTCTCAGTTGACTATCTTTGGTTCAGTATTGAGACACACACAAAATTGCACCAGTTCTTTGCCAAGTATTTGGGTTAAAATAGTGTGATAATAGGCAAGTGTGTTGCTGGGTGTGCTGGATTAACAGGTATGTTGTATGTCAGGCGTGTTACTTGTTAATACTGATGTGTATTTTTAAAGTTTGAAGCAGTTTTCGTGCCGAACCAAACTCTACATCAATTGTACCGGGTGATGTGTGTGAGGTATTTATAGCTGCATTAAAATAGTCGCACCTCCTGTGCATTCTTTTTCATAGGTAGGCTATCCACTGAAAAAAGTTTTCTGATTCATCATGGTGTTGGGGAAATCAGTATGCCTACTGTTGAATTCGAACTTTTAAAATGTCCCTTGAGATGTTTAGGGGTGGGGGTATTATCACCATTTATCGTTTTTGTTTTTTTGGCTCATTGAAAAACATGGGAGCCCCTAAAGGACCAGACCGTATCTATGTTATTTATATGTTAAACATTACGACTATAGAACGTGGCCACATTACAGCTGTGCGCTGATTGAAAGTTAGTTTTGACCGCCTTTATCTTAAAGCCTCATTCAAATACTCTCTCTTCTCTCTTCGCCATTATCAACTCCTACTGGAGCATAGGCCATTAACAATTTCTTTCCATGTCTTCCTTTCTCTGACTATCTTCTCTAGCTTTTTCCAGCTTTTCCCGATGCGCCGCACATCCTTTAATTCTACTTCAAATACACCTACCAGTTTAACAATCCTTCTAACATCTTCTCCTAATACCTAACGCCCAAAGTCATCCAGCGGAAGAGCGATAAATGCCTACAAAAAGTGTATACAAATTGTTTATTTATTTATTGCTGATAAATTTAGGCGGTGTGCTAGAACAAAAGTCGCACTCTATAAAGATATTTAGAGAACGAAATAGCTTCAACCAGACCGTAGCCAAAAAAACACTTCATTTAATTAGTATTTAATGTAATTTCACATGGTTTCACAGACTCATGACTAATTCACTTTCTTCTTTTCTTTTACGCAGGATTACTTCCTCTGGTTTAATATCACGAGGCCGTTAACTAAAAGGATAAGTTAAGAAAAACAACAATGAACTAATCTAAAGCAGACACAGGCAACGCTTGAAAGCATAGTCTCCCTTGATGGCGCCTCTGTTTTCTGCTGGGATGTCTAACTCAAAAACAGCTGCAGAAACTGACTCCAGTGGTGATAAGGGAGAATCTAACGGCCATGGTTCTTGGGAGAACTGTGGGAAGCTGTATGCTCATTCATCGCACGAGTTCAGAAGAAAAGTCGCACGGAACTTTCTGAAACGATTCTTCCGAGGGTTCTCAAAGGGCCTAGTTGTGTATTCTGGTCTCAGGATCATCACGGCGTTGTTGAAAAATCCATTTAGAGAAAGGTAATAGGAAATAGTCCATGTCCTCCAGCTACATTGTTTGATACACAGTGTGCCAATACTGAAATTGAAAATTTCTGGTATACATAAGGCTAATTCTAATAAGTTTATAGTGTGTTGATTGTGTTTAAGCTTAACAGTAACAGTTTTCCGCACACTATATTGACCCGAAGATGGACAATCTTTAACATTTTGACCATATTGGACATGACCTATAGTTTACTGACAGTAGTGACATTAGACCATAGTCAAAATGTTTTGAAGTTGTTGTTTTTATCCTTACTACGAGTAGGCCTATATGTATAAGTATAAGGCAAACGTTTACATGTGTGGCCATATATATTGTACATACCCTATAGTTTACTGATAGGGACCATTGTCAAACTGTTTTTAAATTGTTCCAAGCTTTTTTTAACCGTAGTGCTAGGTCACAGGATCGATAACCTTTTGATTATAGTGTGCCAAAGTAGGACTTCTAATTCATTCAGTGTGCCAGCATCCTAAAAGTCAACATGCTCTAGCATTCAATTTCATGAAGAAGAAACTTGAATGGCCTTTTTGTGGTCTTCCGCGTGCCATTGAAACTTTCTCTGCGTGCCAAGTTTGGCACGCGCTCCGTAGGTTGCCGACCCTTGAGCTAGGATACCGTATTTCTTTTTTTGTAGTAGTAATATATGCAGCCCAGTTTAACTAAATCGTTACTAAGGAACGTAAAGTATCTTTACCTTCGGTTCAAATTGATCATATAGGGCTGGTGAAGCTGCGTTGACCAGTTTCTGTGGCCACTTAATACCACTTTAGTAGTTATTTCAATTTTAAGATGGTCATGTTACTTCACCCTCAATTCGGGTCAACACCAATCACTAGACTTGTAACATAATTTCGATACTATGACTATATTCAATCTTTTTTTACATGTCAATTTGTGAAGCCGGCTGGTCAAGCGGTTAGTTCACCGGACTGTCAACCAAAAACCAACTGACAGGTCGCGGGTTCTATCCCTGCCTCTGACGGATCCCTGTCGCCCTGCAGGAGTTTTGGGCCTACAGGACGTAATAATCTTCTATCTAGAAGGAACGTCTGTAAACTTATAAGATAAGATAGACATGGTGGTCTAGCTACTAACGCGTTCACAAAGCCGTACCAAGAGGTTACGAGTAAAAGGTCTTGTGCTTAAACTCATGTAAAAAAGTAAAGTATCACGTCAGACCAAATTGATCTATATGGCCGGTGAAACAGCGTTCACCAGTTTCTTTACCTCAACTAAGGTCATGTACCCATCAAAGCTGGATAGACTCATGGGCACCCTCCAGACCCGGGAAAGAAATACTAGCCTGCACCAGTAATCGAATCCAGGACATTCGGTATGCCAGCCGAAAGCGCTGCCTGCTGGGCCACCGTGTCCCACGTGTACAAAAGCCAGAGGGGGGGGGGGGGGGGGTTGTGTGCAAAGGACTGAAGGGTTGCCATAAGTCAAGTTGGGGAAAGTAACGGTAGCTGGGCGTTGTGCCACGCAATATATTATATTATTATTAGGGGGCCACGGAAACTGTGTGATCTCGGCATTACTAACCCAATATGGTATGAAATGGTAGTTTACGTTTTATTAACACGATTATGTACCATGTTGTACCTTTATAGAGAGAAAGATTTTAAAGAAAAAAAAATTGTTCTTTTCTTAAATGGAAGGATTGAAATGGAAGTTCATAGCTACCAAGTTATAGCCTTCTCAATATCCAGTCCGAATGTGTGGAATCAACTTCCCATTTAACTTAGGCGAAAAAGCTCTACTGTTACTTTCAAAAAGAACTTAAAAACTCATTATTTCAATGTTTACTTTAGATAACATAGGCCTACTTTAATAGACCACTACTGTCATTGCATATAAATCATCTTTAGGTGGGGGATTGATAATTGTAAGGCTGAACTATTTTTAAAACTGAAGCTGATGTTTTTTGTTTATAAAATTGATGGGCAAGCAATTAACTATAATGTGTATTTTTATTGTTGTATTCACGTCTAGTATTCCCAAGATAAGCGACGGGATTCTATCAATTGGGTGTCTGAGAGTTGCCTCCTTTTTCGGCCTATTTCCAAGTGTATATCATTTGCTTGTAGAAGTCTTTTCAGCCTTCAGAAAAAATCACGTGAGATGTTTTGTTCTTGTTTGTTTTTGTTGCTCTTATGGATGTTAAATGATAAGCGGGAATCATAGTCCTATCATCTCTACATCCGGTATATCGTTTGCAATACAGAACAAAAGTCTTCAATCAATGTAAAGGACAAAAATGATCTAAGCTTATAATCCAATTTATTGTACTCAGCAAACAAGATTCATTAAAAGGAAATGAAAATGTAGATCTATACATAGCTCATATTTTATTAATAAAGTAAATTGACAATCCTACAGCTCATATTTTATTAATAAAGTAAATTGACAATCATATAGCTCATATTTTATTAATAAAGTAAATTGACAATCATATAGCTCATATTTTATTAATAAAGTAAATTGACAATCATATAGCTCATATTTTATTAATAAAGTAAATTGACAATCATATAGCTCATATTTTATTAATAAAGTAAATTGGCAATCCTATAGATATAGCTCATATTTTATTAATAAAGTAAATTGACAATCATATAGCTCATATTTTATTAATAAAGTAAATTGACAATCCTATAGCTCATATTTTATTAATAAAGTAAATTGACAACCCCCTATAAGGCCCTATAGCTCATATTTTATACCTTGGTGTGTTTAAAATAATTTAAAAAATAATAATATTACCGTATTTAGGCGAAATTTAATTTTAATTTTCTTACAGGATGGTTGGACTTACGGTGCTGCAGGAGGAATCGCAGGCTTGTCTGTGACAGTTCTGAGCAAGTCAACGAGACAGACATTGGCATTTTTTGCACTGGCAAGAGCTCTTGGTGCCGGAGTTTCAACTTTGGTATCAAGAGGTTGCAATTCGTTTCTTAGTTGTTGTTTTTTAACTTCAAGCCTATACTAAACAGTTGCTGATCTGAGCAGTAGGCTTTAGGCCAAGTACAGTAGGTGGGTGTGTCGGGGGGAGGGCGGCAATGGGTGCTCTGGTGTGGTGGTGGGAGGGGGGAGCAATTTGTGCACGAATTCATCTTTCCCCAAAAGCTATTTATAAACTTTAAATTAGTCTAATTAAATTCTTCTAAGCTTTAACTTCCATTTACTGAACAAAATTTATATCCAATGAAATTTGTAATCATACTCAAGAATGCAGTTTCAAAAGTACTACAGCACTGATTAAAACATCTGTTAGCTCGAATTTATACAACTGTCTTTATTTATATTTATTAAATTATTATGTCCCTCCCTCCCAAAGAAAACCCACACATAACTTCTTGGTTTGGAAAAAAAAAGTGGGTGTCATGAAAGAGGCTGGTGGGCATATTCCACTTGCTCCCATGGAAGAGGCTGGAGGGCACATTCCACTTGCTCCAATGGAAGAGGCTGGAGGGAACATTCCACTTGCTCCCATGGAAGAGGCTGGTGGGCATATTCCACTTGCTCACATGGAAGAGGCTGGTGGGCATATTCCACTTGCTCCAATGGAAGAGGCTGGAGGGCACATTCCACTTGCTCCCATGGAAGAGGCTGGTGGGCATATTCCACTTGCTCCCATGGAAGAGACTGGTGGGCATATTCCACTTGCTCCAGTGGAAGAGGTTGGAGGGCACATTCCACTTGCCCCCAATCCTGGCCCCTATCTGGCTACTGCAGTAGCATAACTTTGGGTCTGGTTGATGCAATGCAGATTTGAATATTCTAGGGTTAAGTGAGGAAAGGATTGGCGGAGGGGGTGGAATGCAAGAAACGCTATGCATAAGGCATTAGTACACTCTTCGACTGTTCTTGCATCATTGCTTTCAATTAATGAAATCTTCTTACATCATTGTAAGTAATTGTGCATTATATACTAATAGACACAGTAATACTTTTTAAATAAATGCATTCATTGAAATTGTAAAACAGTTTTCAACTCACATTCCAACTTCAGGTATTGTTTGTGCTATCCCGTTTTTTGAAGTTGGTGTTTTCTCCCTATGTACAAGTTTAATTCTGTATGGAGTGATAGTGCATCCCAGTTTACTCAACCCTGGCTACTATAGGTCCATTTTGAGATGGTCAAGGGACTACACTGATGAAATATTGAACACTCTTTGCAGGTTAACCCAAGTCACAAGTCTTTCTAAAAATAATTGTAATAATAGAAAAAATATACACATAAAAATGCCCATTATTTGACTGCAACCAATTTTAGCTTAGCATATAATTAAAAGTTTATTGGGCTTTACAACAAAGACTAAAACCTTAAGAATAATGAAGGCAAAAAGATGATACTAAATATATTATTGTTGCAAATACAGTAAAATAGAATACGATCTTAAGGTTGTGTGACATAAAAAATTTCACAGGTAGGTATTCAGTCTTTGGGAAACAATTCTTCTTACTTTTGAAATTATTTTGATTAAAAGACCTTTAGGGTACATATATAGGACTAATGGACACGTGGAGAAGCCAAAAAGCTATAAGAAGACGGTGTGGCAAAGAGAGACACAACAATACTTGCACACAATTTAAATAGCACATTTCACACATTTCATTTGTGTTTTCCAAACTTTTTTCCGCTGATTCTAAAAAACAAAACAACTCTAAAAGCTTAGCAGTCAGGTTGTTGGATTATTTTGCAAATATTAAACTCAAAGGACGGAAAGCTATAAAGTTCACTAAAAATAACTTTTAAATAAACAATTAATTTTTGTCGCTCTAGTCTGATGCCTAAGTCAGGTTATTTTATCTTCTCTTTTACTGTGGAGAATAGGAGAGCTTCTGATGCAATGACATCATTTATTCACCCCTACCTGCAGAAGTTTAATCGTGATCAATGCAGAAAAATATCTTAATTACCTTTACTTTTTTTACCATATGCATTTATAATACAATCTTTATGTCTTTTTTCAGGGCACCTTCATCAACATTTATTACATGTGAAGAGGCTGGTCTTCATAAAGGGAACTGTCTTCGCCACTCACTGGCAGATTTCTTGTATTCTCTACCTGGCTTTGCCAAGCTTTACCTTCCTATTCATGTGACACCTGTCATTCTATTCAAAAGGAAACTTCTTCAAGAAAGGTAAGAATCTTATAAGTACAAATAATCTCAACAGACCTAAAAGAAATGCTTTTGATATATATATAAATATATATAAGCTTATATATAAATATATATATATTTATATATATATATATCCTCCTAGTTAGTTATGTACACATCATTTCTAGATACATGTGCCTACTAGCTAGTTATGAACACATCATTTCTAGACACATCCACCTAATATCTAGTTATGTACACATCATTTTGAGACACATGCGCCTACTAGCTAGTTATGAACACATCATTTCTAGACAAATGCACCTAATATCTAGTTATGTACACATCATTTTGAGACACATGCGCCTACTAGCTAGTTATGAACACATCATTTCTAGACACATGCACCTAATATCTAGTTATGTACACATCATTTTGAGACACATGAGCCTACTAGCTAGTTATGAACACATCATTTCTAGACACATGCGCCAACTAGCTAGTTATGAACACTTCATTTTGAGACATATTTGCCCACTAACTAGTTATGTACACATCATTTCTAGCACCTGCTAGCTAGTTATGCGCACCCATGTTCTTATACAGTATTTCAATTTTTTCTTCCTAGGCCTTTTTTCGTTGTGAAGTCCTTGATAAAAAATATATTTCTGTCCACGTCCTTCCTTGGGTTGATGGTGGCACTGGCCAAGTTGACGATCTGTCTTCTGCGTTGCAACCAACATCAGCCTGCGCCCCTGTCACCTTTCATTCCACTGGCTGCTGGTGCGATATGTGGATTAGCCCTGTTGCTAGAACAGTTAAGGAATTAAACCACTTTTTTTTTCTTGCATAATGTTAAAGAAATAGTACTTTATTATAAGTTCTAGCTGATCTTTTTTTTTCGTTTGTCATACTGAAAGTCTTGGGTTTGAATCATGGCAGAAAGGCCATAATTTTGTCGGATTTTCTTGGTTTTTCATGGGTCTACACAGCACATATGGGTACCAGATATAGATCTAGTTGGGAAAAGTAAATAGATATCTGGGCATTGTGCTGGCTACACAATTTCTAGTAAGCCAAGGGTCTTTAAAACTGTTGAATGCTGATACTCTAAGGATCATTATGCACTGAAAGAGATACTTTATTTCTATAATTAATTTTTTTTAATAACTACATTTAGGCTAAATATTATATGCCTACATTATTTTTAAAAAAAATAACTAAGAGAATTTTTTTTCACAGATACAAAAGACGGAAAGAGCTCTGCCTTTTTGTCATCACCCATGCCCTCAATATTCTGTACAATGCCATCAGAAGGTCAAAGTTTAAGTTTCTCGTGGCCGTGCCCAAAGGATTCACCGTCCTGTTTGCTCTTTCTATGATGCCAATAATGCACGCCTATGAACGCGAGCCAGAGTCTCTAACCTTATTGATAAATGGGCTGTTGAAATTTTTTGTTGGAGCCAGGGTGAAAGGTTAAAATAGTATTTGTAAATATTGGCTAGGTAATTTGAGGACACATGAGAGGGCTCTGTGTTGAAATAGACAAATTTACATTTTCGTTTGATATTTCTTGCATATATTATATATTTATGAATCATACAGGTTTTTTTTACCTTCTATTCTTATGTGCTGCTTACATATTATTTCAAATCGTTTTGTATAGATTTAAATTATTTTTTTTTAAGTTTTACATAAATTAGCTGTAAAATATTTAAATAAATTATATAGTCAATCTTAAGATTTATATGCCTTTTTATTTACAATTATTTTGTATTATTTGTTATTTTTTAGAACTAGATATTAATTCTAATTTAAAATGTTAATTTTTTGTTTGATTGTTAACAGTTGTTAAAAAACTTTGTGCATTATCATTTCATCCTCAGAAAATTTATTTCTTGCTTAATTAAGCTTTTGAGATTTTCCATTAAGTATTGCATATTTTCTGTTTTAGCCTATAGGCTATAGGTTAATTACATCAACAATTTTTATCTCCCCTCGCCGCCCCCCTTGTCTACAAATGTCAAACTTCCCCCTATAAAATTATGTCAACAAATGTTTACTCCCCTCCCCCAATACTAACTAAAAAAGTATATGCTGGCGTTTAGTGTTGAAAAAAGAATTTAGATCTAGCTGATTGAAAAGACTATAATTTTTTTTTATAAGTTTATACATTTTAAAATTTGTTTAACAGATTTCAAATTGACTATTAGTAGTAGTTAACAAAAATATATTACCAGTTTATATATCAGAATAAATCTTTAATTGCCCTACTGTAGTGCATGCACCATTTCCCCCCACATACACAATTTGCACAGTTTCCCCCTCCCCCAGTTGCAGTAAGTGTCCAGCTCCTTTACAACCCCCTTCCCAATTGTACCCTTTTGTTTTTCTTTCATTCTGTATAGAGGGTAGGTCTTTAGGAAACAGAGTTCACATATTAGTATAAGCATAATCTATTATTAAACATTAGTCTGTTGATGGCTAGTGAATGTGTATCATACAAACACACGACCTATTTCCATTTTTTGATTTGTTAAATTTATTACAAAAGTATAAAAAGTAACATTGTTGACGTCAAACTTTTCTTGACTCCCCTCCCTACCGGCAAACATTTGTCAAACTCCCCCCCCCCATCTATATTGTCGACATAACTAATGGATAACCTCATATCTCATAATGTGGATATATACACCCATTTCTTAAATTTTGTTTCTTACATTATAAAACTTTGAAATAATATAGGCCCAACTATTCTAAAGATTATTTTGTATCCTAACAACTGGAAAATTTGTTTTAATTACATTAAATTGTTACCCTGAGAGTTTGGCTTAATCATGCCTTAAAGCCTCTGAATATTAACTCAGTGTGTTTCTACATAGTATTTATTTACTTACTTAACCCTTCCCGTACCGACCTACTTCTATCTATGTTTCCTTCAGTTCCGCTATATACGCGCCCGGGACTGTAAGGGTTAAACTAAAGTATATGAGATTATGCAATTAATATATTATTATTAATTATTAAACCATTTCCATTTTTTTCTCTTATAATATGAATAGCATTACATTTTTCTTAGTCTTGTATATATAGATTTTGATTAAGCACTTACGCTGCTTCACCTGCTCCATGGATCAATTGGGTTCAGTAGGGCCACCTTACTTTATGCATTGCTTAAAGACGGATAATGTTCAAATAACATAATCTAAAGAAAATGTAGGAGATGAACCTCTGTAGATTCAAACTATTATAAATTAGCTTTGATGACAAATAGACTGATTCATTTCTTACTTAAGCGTTTGAGATTATCTAATCAAGTTGTGTTAATTTATTACATGTTGGTATGTTTCTTTCATAGTAGAAAAAAAGTGCCTTCTCTTTTTAGAATGTGTTTTTATTATCTAAAAGAAAAAGATTTGATAATACTCATTATTGATCCAAACAAATTCATAGTTGGTTTGATCACATAGTAGTGCTAAATCTGGCCAATTTGTTCCATCACTATCACATGATCATCTATGATTGTTAATGTCTGAAAAAAGTAGTAATCAAGGGTTGCCAGATATGTGTTTTGATCAAACTATATTGTTACAGTTACAGAGACTGTGATATTAATGATATTTCTAGACAAACCAAAGATTAAACGTTCATATTAATTTATCTAAATACATGGCCTTTTTTTTTATTTGTAAATAGCAGTATTTAATTTGCTCAAATATATCATGAAAAACTTTTGTTCGTACCAACTAAGCTTACCATTTTATATAACCTAACTACAATAAAATAATTTTACATGAATATAAATGAACAATATGAAATTTTCTAATGTGGCCCTCCACCACAAAATGAGTCACATTGTGCCCTAGGGTCATTTGTTTAATAATCCTAATAGTGATGTGAATGATGAATTCAATGGGTAAAACCGTTTAAATATCGGAGAAGTAGTCTCTTAGCTATATGTGTTTTACGTAGCCTCTGTCGGAAACTTAATTTTGAGAAATTTCAAAATTACTATTATGCTTTTCCATATGAAACAATACAGTGTGTTAATTTTAAAATATTTTTTTCTAATTTTTTTCAGAATAAAAACTCAACTACCGGTACAGAAATAAATAAATAATTAGAAATTATCAAAATCTGAAAATCCATATTTTACACCTCTACAACAAATATTTGACTGTATTTTATGAATGAACATGTAAGAAAAGTACTTTACTTAATGACTTAACTACATCATTTCATATTGAAATGCGTGAGCCACCTCAATGTTTTCCCAAGGAATACCCATAATGTGTTTGGTGTTTTTTTTCCATAGAAACTGTAACAGGCTTTTTTTTATCAGCTATAATCACTTTATTCTGTGTCAATTTTAGTAGTATACATCCATACAATTCTTTTTTCTAAATTTTCTACTCCATTTCATTGAAATCTTAAAAACCGTCAATTGCACTTGATAAAAGATGCAATTATTTAAAAATGTCTTTTTGTAATATGTACTTTACAAAACAAGAGCTGTTTGGTCATTACACAAAGTAATGCTAGAGCAAGTAATTCAAATTGTCTCAATCATTAGAAGTATGTGTGTTTTGTGAATGTAAAAGTAGTATTAAATTACAGGCTCTTGCCCTAAAAAAATTCAAAATGTCAAAACTTTTCTAAAAACCTTCCAAAAAGATTCTTAAGTTATTATGTACAGGGCCTGTTATGTATAAATTGCCCTGAAGATATACAATATAGTATATAGAGTAGCCAATTTAAATATTATATTTCCTGGAGGAAATTCCCCCCCCCCCCCCCAAAAAAAAAAACTATCAAAATTTGTTCATAAATATTTTCTTTCAATTGCAACACTGCATTTCCAAGTTTTCTTTGGTTTTGAAAAATCTTCCAACCTTTCCCACACCTGAAAATCCAATTATTTGAGTTATTTGAAATTCTCCCAGCCTGTATGAACCCTGAATTAGTAGGGCTGGATGAGTGGGAGGTTGAGAAAACAAAACAAACGTACAAAGTACTAGAAATGGATAAAATATTTTATTTTGTGTTATGTTTGAGTATAAACAAATGTTTAAAGACAACCACTGGAAACACACCATCGTCATCCATACAGAAGTAGCTCGGTTGAATCCACTTTTACATCACCATCTTTCATTCACACAAACGCACATCAATTCAAACATCCATGGGTGCTTCTTCGTCAACCTTTTGTTTCTTTGAATCGTTTGACTCAGCAGCCTGCTCTTTGTTGGCGGACTTTGCTGCTGTCCTTTTCAGACCTTTGAGTTTTCTGGCTTGAAGCTTGCCGAAGTTCTGCGTGCTCATGTGTATCCTGCCAAGTTTGTTGCCAAGGTCGTCACGGGATATGTTCTTTTTCTTCTTGGCCTGTGGAAAAATGTAATCATGTTGTTGTTATATATAGTATCGGTATGTTTCAGTGTTTCTCCCAATCAATTAGCCTGGTTATATTTGTACCAACGACATGATACAGTGAGCATAACAAGAAAACAACAAAATATATCGCAAAGAATGAATTTTAAATTGAAAGTAACATCGAAATCTTAATTGATTTCAGTGTTAACAGAAAATAAATAAATTACCCAATAAACCCATGACATTTGATTATGGTGGTCATACTTTGAACAAGATGTAAACAAAACAACATACTTTTCTAAATAAATGTTACTCAAACATAAAAAAAAATTAAATCTAATCCAGTATGGTGAATGTATAGGAAATGCTTTTGTATTGAAAGATAATATATATTTATATATACATTTTTACATCTTTCTAGGAAAAATAAAAGTATTATCTCAATTACTACAGCTTTGTTAAAGTTTATATTTACTAACTTGGTTTATTACATCAAATCTCAATATGTAGTGTTGTTTCTTGCTGTGTTCATTATTTTGTAGAGGTTAATTTGAAATCTTTTACTTTAATATAACAGCATGCAACTTTACACTTATCAGAATGCACTCTTCTTTTTCATATTACGTCCACAATTTTGATTAAGCACTTATGCTGCTTCACCGACCCCATGGAACAACTAGGTTCAGTAAGGCCACCTTACTTTATGCATTGCTCAAGCCTGATAATGGTCTTCATATTATCGTGGAGACCCCATTAGGACCGAGGAAAGAGTACACAATTTAACTACACATAAAATTTTAAGACATCACAAACAAGAATTACAAACAGATGACAGAGTTTCACTTTAAGTATTTAGTCCAGCCCTTCAGTTGTTTTTTTATGTCTTCATTCAATGACCAATAGCCCAAAATATTACTGTGGCAGGATTATGTGAAATCACTTTAACCAATACATGTCATAGAGTTCTATGAAAACATAAACATTACATTTATTTAACTCCTGTAATGGAAAAACAATTTTCTCCTTTAACGTCCACCATATCTGGCACTTTTGACTAATTTGCTGATTGAACCAAGAACCAAGAGACAGTGAAAATAGATAAATTTATTTGTATACATACTTTGGCAAGGGCTGCTTTCTTCAAAGCTCTCTTGAACAAATCATCTGAAGCAAGTCTTGTTCTCCTGACTGAAAGATCCAAGGTCGGGCCCATGTCTTCCAGCTCCACCCTAGGGATCCTGGATCCAGACTTTTTTTTCAGCACCCTGTATAAAGAAAAGGTTCACAAAGTTCATGAATGTGTTAAGAGATATCTGAAAAATTAAGATAGCGTCCCTGTTCAGCTCTTCTGTTCTTTACCGCTTGACTCTGTGCTCTCCTACCAAGAACACAAAATAATTAGTATGTCTGGGACAGAATATCAATTGCCGGCCCTTGAGAAACCATTATGGCAACACTCAAATGGCGCAAGCTGACATGGTTCGGTCCAGTGTTGCAGCATAACAACTTGCCAAACAACATCCTAAACGGCACTGCAGAAGGTGGACGTCAGAGAAGCCATCAGCGGAAATGCTGGTTCAACAAAATAAAAGATTGGACAAAGCTGCAAATGACTAAACTATTGACAGCCATTCAAGATGGGCAAAAATGGCAAAGATGACCGCTAAGGTGTCCAAATGCCCTCCCCCCTCCCACAACTACCATGACGGTCAAGGGTGATGATGATGATGTGCTGTACTTCCCTAACATAACTCGCAACAAAACTGTGTGAGTTAAAATAAATTTAACTACCATTGAATAATGGGCTAATAAACTATGATTGTTTAACAAGAATAATAACTTCATCGCATTAAAAACCAATAATTGGATTTCCCATCATTGTCTAAGATTCTATCTTTGAAATAAAATTACATAATTCAAATCTCTTAAGCATATTGTTTACCTGTAGTTTCTGATACAAATTTTCCCACTGATTGCTGTGACACTGATTACATGTTCTAATCCGTTCAGGGAAATTTTCTCAACAGTTGCTCCTCTAAAAAAATCTGTTGGCAAGAAAATAATTTACTTGAAGTTTTTCACAATGATACGTGACAAAAATCGCACAAAGCAATGAGAGAATTTTTGTTCTCAAAAGTTTTAAAACTGTACAGTGCAATAAATCGAAAAGTAAACAGCTATTTTTGCAATTTTAATGGAGAATATATGAGATGGCCCACTTGCAAAAGGTGCTAAGACCCTTTTTTTAAAATGGCTCCGGCTGGTCCAGCGGTTAGTTCACCGGACAGTCAACCAAAAACCAACTGACAGGTCACGGGTTCTATCCCTGCCACCGACGGATCCCTGTCGCCCTGCAGGAGTTTTGGGCCTAGTGGACATAATAATCTTCTATATAGAAGGAACGTTTGTAAACTTATAAGATCTGTCGTTAAAGAACATGTGCTTATTATTTATATGATCTTTATGTGCAACCTTCTAAACGTTTTAATTTCCTAAAATATAATTAATTTAATTAATTAATAGAGAAAATGAAGTGTGATATAAAAAGTAAACTTCTACAAAATAACTTTTAACTGAATAACCTCTCTTTTGCAAGTGGACTGCTCATATTACATGTACGCAATATTTTTTGTTCAGAAACTTTTAGCAATTCTGATAAGAATGGTTAGATTCATTACAAGTAACTATGCACACAGCTCACAAGTTAATAATTACTCAACTTAGAAGTGCTTTAGGAAAGATGAGTAAATTGCAAAGTAACAATTCATGAAACCATAAATTTTGACTTTGATAACAACACAATAAATTTAATAATAAACTCAGAAAAAACATACAAGTTATTATTCTTTATACAAAGACTATAGTAGGAATAAATGTTCTTTATTATTTACAAAATTAAGTGATGAAGAAATAATCTACTGTTTTCACAACTAAGAACTAAACAGTTACAACTATCTTCAACACACTTCAGTAGTATATAATATATATATTATATTGTTTTTTTTTCTGAAAAATGGCAAAATGAATCTGTTTGTATGCCGGCAAAAAGATTTTCTATCTCAGGCCTTTTTCACAGTGTCTTCCAGGTGTACTTGGGTCGGCCATGCTAACTGCCACCCCTATAAAATTAGTGTCTTTCAGAATTATGTCATAGAATTAACCCAAGTGTCATACAGTCAGTCAACTCTAAGTCTACTATCACCACACCTGTAAGTAATTTCAAATTAATCCATGCTTACCTATCAACAGGTTTTTTATTCTCTTGTTTTCTTCATTCTCTTCAAAATATTCACCTGAGAAAATCATGCAAGGCTTAATACCACTGGCTGTTTTTGGACCCTTGAATATAAGGCAAAAAAAATTAATTTACTGTTCTGGTGCAGAAGAAATAGAAACTTAAGACTAAATGAAATCATTATAACCACTAAATATCTTAAACAGCTGTATGAATTATAT
Organism: Anisus vortex; assembly: GCA_949126835.1. NCBI lineage: Eukaryota > Metazoa > Mollusca > Gastropoda > Planorbidae > Anisus > Anisus vortex. The sequence continues at coordinate 10,270,216 of OX421497.1, forward strand.
GCAGAGAAAGAATGCATGCAAACTCAACCCTAAACTCACTTGTAAGTCATGCAATGAAACAAATTTATCAATTCCAAATTCCACCATATCTAGAACTTGACCATCAAAAAGCCTTCCTGAAAAAAACATATACTGGGTATTTCACTTTACTTTTATCAAAGTTTTATTTTCACAAAAGTTGTAAGAAGCATAGCTATATTTTTTTTATCAGACAAAAAAAAACCCAACAACAACAAACCTCCATAATGATCTAGATCAAACTTTTATAAAAACCCATATCAATTTTGGTTTTAATCACTTACACTAACAGCACAAACTCATCAAACCCCCCCCCCCTTAAAAAAACAATGATTTTTTTTTAAACATAAATTTACAATATATAATCCAAGTCATGCAAAAGATTTAATGTTTAACAAATTGTATTCTTTTACCTATAACAACATTGTGAGGCCTCTTCTTGGAATGACTGCCAAACATGAAAAGTGAACTGTCTGCTTTAGAGGCAAAAAATTCCTACAAGATAAAAAAAAGAAAAAAGATGAACATTGTAAAAGTGCTAGCGGATTTGAATTATGGGTGACAAATAAGTTTCAAAAAGCAGTTACAGTCTTTATCATTGACTAATGTGACCCGAGTACAATACTAAATAGAGTGTGATATTAGTACAACTAGCAGCAAATCTACAAAGCTACTGAGCATTGAAACAAGTATTTTTATAATATCACATTATAGCTACAGGGTATAACAAAGTAACAAATTAAAATATCAAGAGTTGCTATTCGAAGAAATAGTTACAACTTACCACTGAACTTTGATCTTCAAATGGCCTTGTTGTATTTTTTCTAAAATCAAATTCAAAAAAAGAATTATCCTATGAATTTAGAAAGATTCATATAGTAAAATATCAAGTATAAGCTGCATGCATACATTGGAAGGGTGAAATGCAAAAAAAAACTGTAGTTCATGTGTATAAGCCACACTCAAAATCTATTTGATGTACTTGTATAATTTCTTGAGCCAAATTTTTATTTTTCACTGTTGCTGTTTTTTTTATTTTTTTGTCATATGGAAGACCAGCTATATATTATATATATCATTTTACGTAATTTTAAAGCCTGAAAGCCAAATATCTAAAAGAGAAAGTTATGAAGTGAATTTCAGATGATATCCGAACCTAGGAAAAAAACTTGTTGTATTTATGTGTATACTCCAGATTCTATGGTAATTATTTGCCCTTCTGTAAACTATTTTCTTTAGTTTAATTTTCAATGTTTTAGAAATATTCTCTAGCAGCTAGTAGCTAGACCACAAGTCAGGAGTATAGTAAGACTTTTTGCCCAAACCTTGATTATATATTATGTATAATAATTCTCAAAAATTATATCAAATATTTATAAGCATTGCTGAAATGTTTTGTTTAAGTTGTAAAAACTATGATGTCTTACTTGCTAAACATGGTCGCATTAGGTTTCTTCAGAAGATGCTGGAACCAAAAAAAGTTTAAAAAAAATGATTTAGATGTAAATGTATAAATCAATAAATTATAGTCATGATCACATAAATCCTTCAGGGACTAGAAGTGTTAAATTGTATAAACAGAGAAAGAAAATGTACAATAGTAGTGTACTATATTTGTGTATGCAATATTGCTGCGAAACTTGACATTAGCTTGCAGGCTATTGTCCTTCAACATTAACTGCATGTGAGAGTTAGTACAGTCATTTAGAAAAGTATGAGAGAGGCTCAATACCAAGTTCGCAAACCTCAATAAGACTGTGATGAGCACATGAAAACCATTGCTTAATCCAAAGAAATGATAATTATTATTAATTACTTGTCACAAAGTTAAATGGTTCTCATTATATAACACAAGTACGATGGAGAGGCATTCACACATCTGATACGTCTTTAATGAACTTTTAAGAATATTAACATGCACACAAACACCCATGACTTAATACATTCAATGCTCCAATCAAGTATATAACGCCAATGACAAAATCTATTCGTAAAAAAAAAATCCATACGATCAAAGTCGTTTGTGGTACTTTCTTCTTTTAACCAGGCAAACATACCGACACAAATTTACTTGTACCTATTTTGTATTATAATTATTGTAGAATGAATCAACTATCAAGATTGAAGGTAGAAGGTGCAGTAAACACGAGATGGACCAGTTAAGTTATTTTAACGGTGGTTTAAATGTATTCTACTCTTTTATATAGGTTTGGTCAATGTCTGGAGTTGAGTTGGAAATATCAGCATGATTCTGCTTCTTAGGTTGTAAAGAACATCTTTCCCCAAAAATCAAAATTGGAAAACCATTGGAATCTTTCTCCTATTAATTTCTGTTGGTCCATTCACTTGATTATATATACATATGTATGGCTCCTATCTGTCTCGCAAGACAATGGATGCGCCCTAGGGGTATATACATATATGACATTTTATTTATTTAGTCCACTAAGATGATCTGAAAGGAATAGTTGCCAGTGACAGGTATAAATATTATCATGAATAGCAACTGTGTTACATACCCATTCCTTTAACACTTGTGTCACTGTATTACTGGTATTGCCACCTTTGAAAAATAAAGTGTTCTTTGTGTTCTCAACAATTTTGGCCTCTTTCTTTTCAAGAGCTCTACGCCCTGACTGTGTTTTAGGCTTTCTGAAAAATTTAGAAAAACAAATAAAACTTAGACATTTAGAGTCATTTAGAACTTTAAAATGTCTAGGCCCTAGGCCTAGTCTAGATTTCCAAAGGTAGTTGAATGGAATCTTGGCATCTTTTAGACTTTTGCCTTTGGCTAGCCTTCCGTTCACAAGTTCTTATCTTACTCTTATTTGTTTCCTACCATAGTCCATTGATCACTAAGAAAATTAGGAAGGCTAACAAAGGACCAAGGTTGGTTGAAAGTGTCAACATTTTTAATCATAATTTAATGAGATAAAAAAGGCTACTGACACTGAGTGCCTAGAATTCTTTTTTAAACTAGATCTAGACTATATGACTATATGTAAAAAGAAAATGTGTATTGTGGCATAGACTATAGGCTACCATATACAATACACATGTAATATTAATATAATACATTTATATGTAATATCATATGTTAATATGTTCATTTTTAAAGAATATGCCATGGCCGGCCATGGGCATGGGGGGCCATGGCCAGCTTGGTTCAACTGGTACTTTTAAACTTTTTTCGGTTATGAATACTAGATTATTATTAAACAAAAAGATTTTAACGATAAAGCAAAAGTAAACATCGAATGGTAATTAAACTACTTACACAACTCTTTGCATTTTAAATGTGTTTTAGATTGCACATGCGAGTATGGTTATATATATCTATTGATGAATATAAACATGTGTTGAATAGGGTAAATACAGCATTGTTATTTTGAAAGATCAATTACTTTGTACTACTGAACAGTAAAAAGTTTTCAGAGTTCGTAGCAGTTCCTATTATCATTTATTCTAATTATTCTTTTACAAATATAAAACTGTATATTAAAACAGTTTTATATTTCATAACTTTGATAAATAATTATAACAATAAAATTGCAACGTGTCACATATGTGCATGTTTTTTTTACTCCAAGATCAGACTTATTGGTCACTGAACTATATATAGCGGTGATAAAACAGTTCGTATTTTTAAATAATTTATTAGGTAAATGTAATCGAAAATATATGTCAACAAATGATTGTCCTCGGCTCAAATTAGTAAAACTTAAAAAAAAAAATAACTTTTCTAAATCAATGTTAAACACTTTTAGCATAAAGTTTAACTTTTTAAACAATATTTTTTGTATACCATACATTAATAGAATACATTACACCATGAATTAAACGTTATATCACAATGCATTTATTATGATTTGTCGATTTGTATGGAAAGAAAGTGTGTTTTGTCGTTTTGTAGGCGGCTGGCCTAAACTAAAACTAAAACGTCCAACTACAATCTAGGCCTACATGAATTTGAAGTAGTAAGTAGGCCTATCTTATCTAAAGTAAAGTCAATTTTAAAAGTATCTCACGAAGTTACTTAAGTATTACCAAGTTACTTAAACTCACTTTTATCAGTATATCGTACTTAAACTCACTATTATATTAGTATTAAAAATCACTTATCAGTATAGGCTCTAGTCTTAGTTATTAGTCCAAGTTTACTACTGTAATTTCATTGTAGTGTAGTCTAGTTGAAGCACTGTGAGGGTCATCAGTGTAAACAGGTTTATAATTCATTTAACCTAACAATTAAAATGTTTCTGTTTTATTAGTGACTCTATCTATGACTTTTGTTTAATTTATAAATAAATAGAATCTTTTATGAGCATGACAATGTATGACCACATGAATGACATGAAACTTTTAACTAAGGCTCTAAGTCGAGTCTATGAAACTTTTAACTAAGGCTCTAAGTCGAGTCTAAGTAGTCTAACCCTACCTAAGGTCTAAGTGATGAAACTAATTACAGTACCTAGCTGACCTAGCCTAAGCTACAATCGTTAGGCTACAACGTCCAATAAAATGATTTAAATTATAATATAATAATTAGGTCTATAATATTTGACTTTAGAGTTGCTTGGTTAGTTAAAAACAAAATTAAAATTAGGGCCTATATAATATTATTAATATATATGTAAAACCTATACTATTACTATATAACTATATAATATATACTATACTGTAACTACTGTACTGTGAGATTTTGGTTATGGGTTATCTCAAGTTATCTGACAGGTGTAAGGGGATTCATTGATCTTTAAAAACAACTAAGACTATACTATTATTTAAGCAGATGTGACCTTAGCAGTATGGGCATGGGGAGCCTAGGGCTCTGAGCAATAAGTACAGACTTTTTACTGTTCCACAACGCTCATAGGCTTGTACCTTATGTAGGTCCCATTGGCCGTTTGCTGTCAATATATATATATTGTGATTATTCTTATATTGATTTAGAGACCTTTAAAAACAGCTTAATTAATGATTTATAAATATTTTTGTTTCAAAAAAAAAAGATAATAACCATTTCTGCTGAACCCACCAGAGTAAATTGAATATCTTATTTCTGGGCCCTCCTCTAGTTTGAGGCTTGGGGAGGTTGCCCTAGTTGCCCCCCCCCAAAGTTGTCTGTGACTTATTATAATTTAGTGCCACTGTCACTGTGGCATTGGGCTGCAAAATGCTGCAGGTGATTAACAAAAACAAAAGGTTAGCATGAGCTGAATTGTATAAGAGACACAATTTCACAGCTAATTTGGCTGTGCTTTTCTTTCTTTGCAGAGCCAAGAACAATGTATAACGAGATGAACAGATAAGTCATAATAATGTGTATTTTACGTCAAGTTCATTAACAGAGAGTATATGGGCTATCATCCTTTTCTAATGTTGATTACGGATTCAAAGTAATTCATTCCTGTTCTTAGCATCTGATTGTGTTGTATTGAATCACTGGCATTGACAATGAGTGGCCCTTCAATAAAGCTGCCTGATCATTTGCCTATAGTAGGTAAAACAAGTAAAGCAAAGTCTGAAAGAAAAATATCTAGCTCCAAACCTTTAAGGTAATTGTGTTACTCTAACTAGATAAAAAATAAAGTGCTTCATGATAAGAGTTTTATCTGAAAAAATTTCAGGTATTGTCTATAGTTAATATATTTATTTACAACCTCCTTTGGATTACTTACTTTACTTACTTTCTGCCTGTAAGGCCGTTGGCACATAGGGCAGCAACAAAATCTTTCCATCTTATCACGTTTGACAATTCCGATCGTACCCCAGGAGTGATCAAATTCCTTTAATTTCTGCTCTACTGTTCTGCGTCAGGTTGCTTTCGATTGTCCTCTCTTTCCCTCTGACATCCAGTGTAGGGCTGTAATGCAGATGTTCCCTTCCTCTCCTCTCAGCACATGGCCAATCTATCACCAATGCTTTTTCATTATGATTGTGCCCATGTCTTTGTGGTTGCATTGGGGCATTTATTCTTCGTTGGATGTTATCTTAGGACAGAATATTTTCAAAATCCGACCCCCATTGAGAACCTATGTTTTAATGATTGATTTAGTTAGAAATTATACATTTTTATCCAGGGATAAAATGGACAGATGATGTTTTTTTTAGCTAAGAGTCTGGTAATTAAAACCCTTCTATTTAGAGTCAGGGCAAACAACTATGTTTCAGTAAATATATACACACACAAATTTATGTACAGTATATAATATACAGCTCAAAGAACACTTAAACTTTGCAGTTACTTGTATTGTAAAATTAATTTTTTGCTAATATTATATTATTAGTAAATTGAGCTGATTCTAGCAATTGCTTTACTATTACTTTCACATTTCCTTATTTATAACTTCAATCTGTTCCAAAAACTAGGTTTACACACACACACACACAAAAGCCTTTTTCTTGTATTGACAGTAAGGAAGAACTCAGTAATTTCCCCTGTGTAAGCAAGTGGATGTCAGAGCTTCAATGGGTGACTGAGCTGGAGTGTATGAGTATTTTACAAGGGAAGCCACTGTGTCCGAACATTGCCCAGGATAGTGCAGCCACACAGGTTCAGACATACAGAGGTAAGGCTGATATTGTCATTAAAATGTCCAGTAAGTATGATTACCAGTTCACAATCACCATCAAATGGCAGCTATCTAACCTCTGGTTCTTCACTTAAGTCTAGCGTTTGTAGCTTGCTAGGCTAGTGAACCTACAGTCAAAACCATGCAAAAATCTGCCTAACTCTGTTGCCTAACCTTGATTTTATATAGCTCATTAAATTGATAAATTTATTTTCAATAAAATAACTGTTTGAAGTATCTGTTTACTTTATTCAATTTCAAGATGCAGTTGACAGAGTCAAGTTTGAAGCTAACAAAATCACAGACGGATTCAATATACTTTTCAAGTAAGTGAACAAATTAATAAACCTTTGATAAACTTTTATCTGGCTTGACATTCTAAAAATGTGAATTTAATTTGCAAATCTTTTTTTAGCTGTAAAATAATGAAACACTGACAAAACGTGACCCCCTATAACAAAATGGTACTTAAATTCTCTGGAGCCCATCTGAGATGAAAGCATTTTTCTTTTTTTAAAAAAGGGTCAATGTGAGTGTGAGTGAAACATAACTTTAAAATAAACTAGCTGGAGACTACATTATCTATTTCTGAATCATAATTACTTTGTTATTTTCCTTTTTTTTTACTTGCAAATTATTGTAAAATAATTAAATAAATAAATATGAGACATATATAGCGCATGTCCCGTTCCCGTTGGGAACAGTTCTATGCGCTGCTTTAAACATAGTGCTGCCTGCCCAAAACTCCTGCAGGGTGACAGGGATCCGCTGGTGGCAGGGATAGAACCCGCGACCTGTCCATTGGTTTTTGGTTGACAGTCCAGTGTGCTAACCGCTAGACCAGCCAGCCTCACAAGCATGTATATAATAAGCTTGTATACTCAACACAAGCCCTTGTTGTCTCAAAACTCTAGTTTTTATGTCTGATGACTTGAAAGTCTTGCAGAAAATTAATACATTTAAGAATAATGTTAAGTATGGTATCAAGTTATGGTCTATTTAAGTAGAGCCTTATATAACCATTTTAAAATCTGAAAATGTCTGTAAAATTAAAAAGAACCCCACTTAAGTACCATTTTGTGAGAATGGGTCATAAATTGTCTATTTTTTTTTGTTTATACATCTTTTGAAATTATACATTTAAATATATTCAAAGGTATTTTGATGCCAGTAAGTGGGTTCCATTAAACAATCACACCATGGAGATGACTTGCAGCATTAGAAAATTGATCCAGATGTGCAATGCTCATGTCACAGATGTTCCTGCATATATACAAGAGGTTTTGTTATTCTTTTAGTTCTTTTATTGTTTACATTGACTTTTTGTTTCATAAAACGTCTACAAATGCCAACGTAAATGTTGATTTAACCCTTCTACCACCGACCTACTTTCTTGCTTAGCATACCTTTATTATTGGTAATTATTTTACTAATTACTGCCCAAGCCCCAGACTATATTTTAGAATGGCTGAAAAGTCGATAGGGTTATGAAATAAAAAAAAAATTACTTTTTTATTTGTAAATTTGTAGAGGGTAAATTGTTTTAAACTTAATAACTAATTAGAATATTCTAATTCTTAAAATTATTGTATTCATTCGTAATATTAATTCATAAGAAAAAGTTTCATCACCACGTCCATAATAGCAAAAGGTAAATAGCTACTGGCCATTAGGCTCGCGCTTTCAATTTCACAACAAAAACTAAAAAATTGGTCAATTTTCATAATTTAAAAAGCAAAAAAAATTTTGACTATTCAGCTGTCGAATAATCATGGTGAAAGGTCAGATCCTTTTTGTCTCTTTAAATAGACACCCTTCAATGAGGAAAAGATGCGTGCCTCGGCCACAGGGAACTGCGTCTGCTGATATGCGTTTGGGCGGGGGGAAGTAGGTCAATGGAAATATACACGACTGGTGCTGTAAGTGTTAAAAGGGAAATAATAAATGTCATAAACTCACACAGTTGGTTGACCATTGCAACAGGTGCTGTTGTTAGGTGAAAAACTTCTTTTGTAATTTTTTGTTCTCAAGTAGACAGCAAAGATGGTAAATGTAATTTAAAATTAACTTTTTCGAATTTGTCAAGTGCAATGTCCAGATTTATCCATGAGCAGTGTCCATAATTATCCATGAGCACTGTCCATGTTTATTATTGACAGTGTCAATACCTATCAAGTAGCGCTGGAAAATATAAAACTAGACTAATTAGACTAATATAATACCTGAAGATTAGCACAACAGGTCTGCAGTCAGAACTAAATCCAACCGTCATTCCGGCCTTATCATCTTTATTTGTTTATCTAACTAAACCGCATGTTCCTTAGATATAGTAATAATTATTGATACCCTTAGACTGCATTTTACATAAAAGCTATTTAAATACATGAGATTTACTGAAGTTCGAATTGATTTTTTTTTCAATTCTCCAGCAACAGGAAGTGGTCATGTGTGAATCTGCAAAACTAGTTCAACAGACTGCAAGGTAAACAAAATGAGTCCATTAAATTAATTTCGGTAAATGCTTCAAAAGGCAAAATCCCCAGGCTTATTTGTACTGGCAGACCTGCCTACTATCCCACTTTCATATGGGTCATGGTGGCCTAGCAGAGCGAAGGCCTTTTTGGCGCAATAGAATAAAAACATATCACATCATTCAATGAATGGAATGTTATAACTAACTTCATTTCCCTATCGTAAGTCTAAAAGGGTTTTACCTGCACTAATTTGGATTAAAAACCATTCCTATGCCAAAAATCATTTGCTGCAATTAAATAAATTATAAGTCACAAGCCGTTATGTGCCCGGTCCTCCGAACCGGCTAAAAGTTATGTTTACATACACTCTAACTACTCAGGCAGTTATAATGAGATTGCCCGCATGACCTACGACACGAATTTAAACGTGAGGTAATTTTTTATTTGCCCGCTACAACATGAATTACCCGTTAAAATCATTACTCATCACCCATTATAACAATTACAAAATTGCCCGCTATAAATTACGACGCAAATTAAAACATGAATATATTTTGTTCTATTCATTGATTAAGAACATTCGACAGTACTTTTTTTTTTTTTTTTATGATTGTTTGATATATTTTTTTTACGACAAACATTAAGTCGCAGACCTATGTTGTGTTGTTTTTGTTTATTTGCTATTTATTTATTTATTGTTGCTTTGGAAGCAAACTTAGAATTAAATTTTCTATTCAACATGTAAAACAATAACAAATGAAACCCTTATGAAATAATGTTTATAAAACGTATACGACACGAATTAAAAGTTTAAAAATTTAGTTCCGGCAATTTGAACATTGCCCGGCAAATTAAACATTGCCCGGTAATTTAAACATTGCCCGGTAATTTAAACATTGCCCGGTATTATAAACATTGCCCGGTATTGTAAACATTGCCCGGTAATTTAAACATTGCCCGGTAATTTAAACATTGCCCGGTAATTTAAACATTGCCCGGTATTATAAACATTGCCCGGTATTATAAACATTGCCCGGTAATTTAAACATTGCCCGGTAATTTAAACAATGGCCGTTACCTAGGCGATAAGCCTAAAGGTGCCCAGTTCTCGGAACTGGATAAAATAACCCATGGAGTTATAAACAATAGTCTTAAGCGGGGATAAAGTATTTTCCGGTAACTTATACCATTTAAATATTGCATTCCACAAATAACGACGCAAATTAAAACTAAATTTTGTTCCCTTCTTAAACGCATAAATACGCAAAATTTGATGACGCCATATAATTATAAGCTTAAATATAGAGTGTAACCAGGACCACTGCGTTTAAATAAGCTTAGTAATGCGTCGGTATTACTTCCCGAAACAGAAAAAAAAATGCTAAATCTATTTGCTTTGTCCTATGTTTGTAAAGTTTTAAATTATTAATTAGCTTTAAGTCATGAATTCACAGTGTAAAGTATTAAAGTAGTGATAGATTAAGAAAATCAACTACAGTATTGGTAGTGTAAAGAATTTATGTTGTTTACGGCACGTAGACAATTTAAACATGAAGAAAATTTGTTCCCGTCATTGAGTTGAGATAATAAAATCCATGCACATAGTTTGATGACGTCAATTTAAACATGAATGAAAAATGTCCCTTCATTGCTATAAAATCCATGCGCAAAGATTGATGACGTCATAAAAATAATCTCAACGCCATCCTTTTTTTTAATTTTCTTAGCGCGATCGATCGAAAAACTATAAAAAGTTGGAACGGAAAATTCAACATGAACCCAAAATATGTCGTTTTATTCGCGTTTTTTGACCAAACTGACCACTGCGGTCATTTTAATTTTTTTAAAACCTTGACAGTGTTCACCGCCGTAACGCAAAGAATATTTGTAGCAAATTTCACCTTTTTATGTCCAGTATTTAAAAAGATTATGCGGTATGTACATACCCAGCCAGCCAGCCAGCCAGCCACATATTCCTTTTGAGATTTATATATATACAAGCCGTTATGTGCCCGGTCCTCCGAACCGGCTAAAAGTTATTTTTACATACACTCTAACTACTCAGGCAGTTATAATGAGATTGCCCGCATGACCTACGACACGAATTTAAACGTGAGGTAATTTTTTATTTGCCCGCTACAACATGAATTACCCGTTAAAATCATTACTCATCACCCATTATAACAATTACAAAATTGCCCGCTATAAATTACGACGCAAATTAAAACATGAATATATTTTGTTCTATTCATTGATTAAGAACATTCGACACTACTTTTTTTTTTTTAATGATTGTTTGATATATTTTTTTTACGACAAACATTAAGTCGCAGACCTATGTTGTGTTGTTTTTGTTTTTTTGCTATTTATTTATTTATTGTTGCTTTGGAAGCAAACTTAGAATTAATTTTTCTATTCAACATGTAAAACAATAACAAATAAAACCCTTATGAAATAATGTTTATAAAACGTATACGACATGAATTAAAACTTTAAAAATTTAGTTCCGGCAATTTGAAAATTGCCCGGCAAATTAAACAATGCCCGGTAATTTAAACATTGCCTGGTAATTTAAACATTGCCCGGTATTATAAACATTGCCCGGTATTATAAACATTGCCCGGTATTATAAACATTGCCCGGTAATTTAAACATTGCCCGGTATTATAAACATTGCCCGGTATTATAAACATTGCCCGGTAATTTAAACATTGCCCGGTAATTTAAACATTGCCCGGTATTATAAACATTGCCCGGTATTATAAACATTGCCCGGTAATTTAAACATTGCCCGGTAATTTAAACATTGCCCGGTATTATAAACATTGCCCGGTATTATAAACATTGCCCGGTAATTTAAACATTGCCCGGTAATTTAAACATTGTCCGGTATTATAAACATTGCCCGGTAATTTAAACATTGCCCGGTAATTTAAACATTGCCTGGTATTTTAAACATTGCCCGGTAATTTAAACATTGCCCGGTAATTAAAACAATGGCCGTTACCAAGGCGATAAGCCTAAAGGTGCCCAGTTCTCGGAACTGGATAAAATAACCCATGGAGTTATAAGCAATTGTCTTAAGCGGGGATAAAGTATTTTCCGGTAACTTAATTTTTTTACTTAAACCATTTAAATATTGCATTCTACAAATTACGACGCAAATTAAAACAAAATTTTGTTCCCTTCTTAAACGCATAAATACGCAAAATTTGATGACGCCATATAATTATAAGCTTAAATATAGAGTGTAACCAGGACCACTGCGTTTAAATAAGCTTAGTAATGCGTCGGTATTACTTCCGAAAACAGAAAAAAAATGCTAAATCTATTTGCTTTGTCCTATGTTTGTAAAGTTTTAAATTATTAATTAGCTTTAAGTCATGTATTCATAGTGTAAAGTATCAAAGTAGTGATAGATTAAGAAAATCAACTACAGTATTGGTAGTGTAAAGAATTTATGTTGTTTACGGCACGTAGACAATTTAAACATGAAAAAAAATTTGTTCCCGTCATTGAGTTGAGATAATAAAATCCATGCACATAGTTTGATGACGTCAATTTAAACATGAATGAAAAATGTCCCTTCATTGCTATAAAATCCATGCGCAAAGATTGATGACGTCATAAAAATAATCTCAGCGCATCCTTTTTTTTTCTAACTTTGTGACGAAAAACTATAAAAAGTTGTACTGGCAAAGACAATGTGAATCAAAAGTTGTGTTTTTTTCACGTTTTTTTACCAAACTGACCACTGCGGTCATTTTAATTTTTTTAAAACCTTGACAGTGTTCACCGCCGTAACGCAAAGAATATTTGTAGCAAATTTCACGTTTTTATGTCCAGTATTTAAAAAGATTATGCGGTATGTACATACCCAGCCAGCCAGCCAGCCAGCCAGCCACATACATACATATTCCTTTTGAGATTTATATATATATATGATATGATGTACATTTACATTAATGGAAACAAAAAAAAAGGATTTATAAAAAAAATTTAGTTTAAAATTAACACATTTAAAATTAACACATTTAAAATTAACACTTTTAAAATTAACACTTGTAAAATTAACGCATTTAAAATTAACACATTTAAAATTAACACTTTTAAAATTAACACTTTTAAAATTAACACATTTAAAATTAACACATTTAAAATTAACACATTTAAAATTAACACTTTTAAAATTAACACTTTTAAAATTAACACATTTAAAATTAACACATTTAAAATTAACACATTTAAAATTGACACTTTTAAAATTGACACTTTTAAAATTAACACATTTAAAATTAACACATTTAAAATTAACACATTTAAAATTAATACATTTAAAATTAACACTTTTAAAATTAACACATTTAAAATTAACACATTTAAAATTAACACATTTAAAATTAACACATTTAAAATTAACACATTTAAAATTAACACTTTTAAAATTAACACTTTTAAAATTAACACATTTAAAATTAACAATTTTAAAATTAACACATTTAAAATTAACACTTTTAAAATTAACACATTTAAAATTAAGTTTCATCAATGAAATGTTGGCACCACAATTACGATTCTCATCAAACAAGTCTTCGCCACTTTGTAACACTTGTGAAATGTGTTAGTGGTTTCACCAGAAGATGTAATCATTTCCTACTTTTTGTGTTTTTTTCGTCTGATCACATGATACTCTTTCAATGAATCTGTTTGTTGCAGTGCTGCTGAGAAAAACGTGGTTCACCGAGTACCTTTGGTCAATCAGCTGACCTTCCTGGGCCAGTCTTTCAGCCGATTGGTGGACAGCATTCTGGGCTATTTAGTTCAGGTACTAGTTGATAAATTTACTATGGTCTAGCTTTGAGTCCTTGGACTTAAGTTACCACTTCTTAAAAATGTATTTATGACGGTAATTACTTTGTAAATATGTAAAAAAAAAAAGAAAGTAATATGTCTTTTTTATGTTCTTGTTGTGAAATGTTTTTATAACAGAGGCTGGTGGGAATGTTGGAGTCCTGCTCGAATGTATCAGCACTGCACGTTGTCATTAATAACATCATCACCCTAGGGCTGGAGGGGGAACACATGTGCTTTATGCTGGCCAGGGTAAGTCAACACTACTGTGTGATGTGTTGTTTTGAATAATTCAGTGTTTTATGGCCCAGTGTTAAAAATTCTATACTGAGGGGATCGGCCTCCCCGTTGTAGGTGGCATCAAGTTGGTTGAGTCCAGTTGCACTGCTTCTAGTTTGGCTTCTTTGCAAGGAATGAGTTTGTAGCAATGTGAGTAATGATCTCTTAGCACCTTTTGAGGCAGGCCCAGAAGACTTCTAGGACCAATGGAGCAAGTGGATCTAAAATATGGTCAGCATGTGGCTAGCCTCGGACAGAGGTTGGAGCTAAGATAACTCACTCATGCCTGGCATACATGGCCTGCAACCGCTGATAGTAAACCGGTTCAAAGGAAGAAATCTCAGTCGGGGGCAGAAAAAGCATTGGAAGGTGTCTCACAGGCATCATTGTTGAGGCCTTTCAGAGTCCTTTCACCAGTCTCAGGTGTACTTGTTTAAGAATAGGTTTGATAGGGTTTCGTTTCATTCATTTCAGAATTTGAAACATCAGCCTAAGTCAGAGAGTTGCGAATACATCAACTTCTGCCTTGTTATTTAATAGCTTGCAGACCATCCCGTGCCTGTAGGGGAAAGTTGTCTGTCCCACTCATGGTCATGACCTGAAGTCCCAAAACTTTTCCCAAGCTTGTCCATGAGCCTCATTGTGTAGCTTCACAGACCTGGTGCAACTGTGACAAATTCAATTGGATAAATTGACTTAAAGTTTACAGACGTACTTCTAGAGAGAAGATTATTGTGTCCTAGGCCCAAAACTTCTATCGGGTGGCAGGGATTGGTCGGCGGCAGGGCTAGAACCTAGGCTGTTTTGTTGACTGTCCGGTGAACTAACTGCAGGAACAGCCAGTCTACTTAAAATGTATATTCTTTCAGAAGATTCATTATTGTCTTATTTTATATATAACACATAGAAAGTACAGCTAATAGTTAGACATTTAATTAGTAAACAGGATCGGCTAGGTCAAGGAAATAAGACATTCAAAATGAAGGGACTGTCCAAATCCGGAATGAACTGAGAACTTGGTACTTTAATTTTTAAAATGTGATATAACTCTTTAAGACGCTACGTTTATTATATTATATATGAAAATAAAGTATATATTTTGCATGCATATCTTAGGAAGGTGGTGTCAGGGCGTTAGTAGAACTTTGTCGAAGGGACAATGTGGCATTCACCAGGTCAAAGGCACTGAGAGCTCTGGCAACAATATGCTGTGCACCCGAGTGTGTAGCAGAGCTAGAAAAGGTGAGCCATAGTAGTAATAAAAAAGAGTTTTAGGTCATTAGGTCACACAGACGACCTTTGAATATTGGAGTCGTGTAAACAACATAGACCTCTAACGTTTACAATATATGAAATATATATAAAGGCCTTTTTACATATTATAAATTTGGAGCTTTAAAAATAAGTAATGTGCATTGACAAATTAGTAAACATGACACTAACCTATTTGGCATAAGAATCAATTAACCAGTTGCACGCTTATTATAGTAGCTTTTACCAAATTATTACAAACCAGTTTTCTTTAGCATAGCGAAACAAAATTGTTATACTTTTAAGAACAATAATTTTGTTTGTTGGTTTGTTAATTCAGATATTTTAAAAATTTTTGATTGTTTTTGTTTCTCTATTAGGAAAATGGAATTGATCTTCTCATTGACATTTTAACAGATGAAAGCGTCATCGAGTCTGTGCAAGGGGAGGCAGCTGGGGTGGTGGCGCAGATTACCTCCCCTGTGTTAGACCAAACACAGCACCTGTACCGCTTTGCAGAGTCCTTGCAGATTATATTAAAGGCACTGCTAGGTAAATGTGGCTGTGCATCTAGGATTTGGTTCTTTGTGCTTGCTAGAAGCTCAGGAGGATAGCCTTAAAAACCCATTATCTTTTTAAAAACCAATAATTGGATTTCCTATTAACATTTAACATCGCTATCAAGGACATATTTTTCTTATGCAATGGTATTTGTTTTTAGATAACTGACATTTGTCTACTCCTAAAAAAAATGTAGCATCAATTTTAAGCAATGTCTTTTTCATTCTTTAATAAGCTTGTTTTTTTTGTGTGTGTGTGTGTTTTTTTGGTGCAGGTCTATGTGAGAAGACTGAAGGCCATGAAACATTCCTCCTGTCTGCAGCGGCAGTGGCAAACATTACTTTCATTGACTTGTCAGCGTGTGGCCTGCTGCTGGAGATGAAAGCCCCTCAGCTTCTGGTGAAAACTTGCATGTGCAGAAAAGCCAGGTCTCTGTTTGCCAAGGACCAGGTCAGGACTTCTTTATGTATTCATACACTTGAAATAATTGTTTCAGGACTTTGTTATGTATTGAAACATTTTTAGATAATTTCTAATAGAGCTGCATAACATGTTAAATTATTTAAATTACTAGTTGTATTAGCTCTAAAGTAATTTGTTTTAAAACTGGTTATAATGTTTTAAGTTTTTATAATTTCTAACCAACCTTAAAATATGCAGGTTGCCACAATACTGGCCAATATGGCAGCCATCCATGGTTGTCAAGAGAACATTCGCTGCTGTGGGGGTCTGGACCTCTTGGTCAGTTTCTTACACCAGAAGCCTTGCCTTTTGTCCAGTGGGGCGGAGCGGTCAGCGTGCGAGCGTGTCCAGCAGAAAGCAGCCATTGCGTTGATGCGACTGTGCCAGGACACAAGACACACTTTCAAGGTCATGAAACAGAAAGGTAATATAAACAGCACGGTAGCAACTTGACCTTCTTACTTGACCTAATCCCTGGGGTCCCATTGGAGAAAAACGCTGTGATCACACTCTCCATCATTCTTGATCTCAGGACACCTCTGGTCCATGTGAGACCAGCAGCCTTTGCCTCGTTGACCGTCTCCGTGTCTGCTTTGGTCTGCCCACTTTTTCTATTCCCCTAGGGCAGGGGTCGGGAACCCATGGCTCGCGAGCCAGATGTGGCTCTTTTGATGGCTGCATCTGGCTCGCAGACAAACGTTCGATTATTAAAAAAAAGGTTTTTTAGACTTTTTATCTATATATTAATTGCATATCAATATTTCATTCTACAAATGAGCTAAAGTCTACTGCAGCTCAGCATCAGAAGAATTCAGAGACATAATTATTGTACTATTAGTGTTGAAATTACACAAATGCACACATTTACTTGAATTTTTAGTTTTAAACATAATGTATGGCTCTCACAGAATTACTTTTCAAAATATGTTGTGTCCATGGCTCTCTGAGACAAAAAGGTTCCCGACCCCTGCCCTAGGGGTTCCAGTCCAGTGCGTGTCTTGCCACATCGCCTTCTGGTCTTCTCAGGGTTTACTCAGAAGCAAAAAGATTCAAAAATTTCATTGAGTGTCTGAAGGGGTTTGTGCTGTAATGTGTTACTTTTGTCTCATTCCAGGAATCCCAAGGTTTATAGAATTATGCCGAGATTCTCAAGCAAGGAACAACAGTGATGCGGTGTTGGTTGCTTGTTTGGTGAGTCTAGCTACCGTAACATTTTTTCTTTTCAACTTTAGAACTCTATAACTGCATGTAGCATTTGTGATACAGGATTGTCATGTGGTACAGCTATTGAGTGGTTATTGTAAAGAGCCCAAGTTTTAAATCTTGAATTTTCCCAAGATCTGGAAAACTGGGATTACAGCAAAACAACAACATCAGTGAATGAACACTTGAGATTCAACAGATCACAAAAAATAAATGTTTTTTTTTAGCTTTAAGCTGGCCACAGAAAACAGATAAATCTAAAATTCACTTTTTCTGGACTGCCAATTTCAAACTGCAGTATTTATCATTGATACTGTATTTAGAAAAATTCTTACTTTTACTCAATATTCAATGGCATAAAATGACTTTTATAATTAATCAGCTATGGCGCTGCTTTATCCAATGCCTCATCACAGTCTCTCTCTCTCTCTCTTTCTCTCTTAATATCAGTCTATGTCTACAACTCTTCTTTCAGTACCACTCCTTCTCTTAAAATTACTCACCTGTTGTTTTGGATTTTTTAAAGTATTCTTTCCTCAGTGATGATCTTTTTGACCCTTTTTCTTTTCATTTGTATGCCTTCTGTAAATGTATTTCAATACTCCTTAATGAAAGTACACATATCCTTTGCACTTTTATCATCATAACTTCCTCAATCACCTTAAAATAAAAACCTGTTTGCGTATGCTATCACGTCTCCTCTTGACTAAGGGAGATAACCATAAAATTACTGTTTTTAACACTTCTTTATCATTCATAGGGCTTAAAAGATTATTCATGTGATTTTTGTTTCAACATATGATCAGGCATATTATTGTTATGGGGCGTAGTGGGCATCGTGTTCGACTGGCAATCCGAAGGTTCTGGGTTCAAATCCTGGTGCAGGCAAGGATTTTATTCCCGGGACTTTAGGGTGCCCCTGAGTCTACCCAGCTCTAATTGGTACATGGCACTAGTTGGGGTAAAAGTAAAGGCAGCTGGGCATTGTGCTGTATCCCCTAGTATGCCCTGGCCACAGAAACTGGTGAACGCTGCTTCACCAGCCCTATGATCAGTTTGGTCTGAAGGGTACTTTACTGTATTAATGTTTTCTTTTCCTCAGGCTGCTTTAAGAAAAGTTTGTGCCCTGTACGGCCGGGATGGAATCTCCAACCTGGACTATCAGCAGCTGGTCACTCCCCAGCTTATGGACTCTTTCCTCATGTGTTCACACACGGACGAGAACTTTGTATGAGGCAGGCCGCTTCCTGCCCTGGCTAGATCTGATCTCCTCCCCGTGTCTTGCATTTAACAAAACAATGAAAACTTTGTCTTGTCCAACAATGAACTTGTGTCCTGCTGAGCTGGAAGGAATCTCTATTAGCAGCAGTTGATGTGGCAAACATATCTACATTTAAAGTATCATAAAAAAATCTTTTTTTTTAATGCTCCTGTTAAAATAACTAGTAAAAATCTTTTTAAAAATTTCATTTTTTTTAACACATTTCAGAGCAAATATATACCGGTACATTTCACTCTGGATCAAAATTATATATATTTTATAACTGCTAACACATTTGACAATATATATATTTTATACTTTCTTTTGGTTTATGGTTCATATATCTAGTCTTTATACATTTTTTTTATCTGGTACTAATACTCCAAGGTATTACCTTTTTTTTAAAACAATTTATTTTAATTAATTTATGATTTTTACATTTTTATAAAAGTGTTTTATTCATTTGAATTGTTTTGAATTAAGGAAAATCAATTTTCATCGATGTTGCTTATAAGAATTTTTTTAATCAACTCAAATGTTTGTGTGAATGTAAAAAACGGCTTTTTATTCCTAAATAGTCACTGTTAATACAATATGTGTAAATTCAGGGGTCGTAATCAAGGTAAACACATTTGAGATAGATTTGATGTTTATTGATACCGGTATGTTGCTTGCATGTTTTCTCAAGACTATTGAGTATGAGATTTATATGACACAAAAAAGATTAATGGCTTGCTGTACTCTAATGTAAAGTAAACTATCATAATCAGTTATTATTATTATTATCACACAAAAAAGTTATTCAGAATATTTGCCTATGTCTATGGAATTATTTTATATGCCAAGTAAGAGATAAACATATATACAAACCCAAAGATATTTATCTATGTAAATATATAGAAATACAGGTTGCATCTATTTTACTATTGAGATATTAAACTATCCTCTGCAGCTATGGGGGAGATTACTGTGAGGTATTTTATGAAAGAATTAACAATAAATTGACTGTGAGATTATTGATAACACTGCCAAACAGTATTTTTGTATATATATTTCTGTTTTATTGGATGTTGAAACTTTATGTCAAAACACATTCTGTGAAAAAATCTGGCATATACACATACAATATATATGTGATCTAATCTGCATTCCTGGTGGCGCCTCATTCACACTTCCAATATTAACTTTTAGCTCAATCATCATTCCCTGAACAATTTAAAAAAAAAAAAAAAAAAGTGTGTTCTTTTTTATTGTCTATTTTTGTTCTGTAATATTTGAAGTACCGGTAATATTTTGTTAACCAAGAAAATTGGTACAAGTTTGCACAACAGGCGATTGTCCTTAAAAGCAATCTCTGTCTGATGTCCTGGCGAATGCAAGGGCCTGAATTAAATCCATGAGTCTATCCAGCTCTGGCTGCTACCAGGACTGAACGCTATCTCTCTGTAAGTGAGAACACGAGCCGAGAATACTCTCTTAGCACTCGGAGAATGAACTCCGCTGTAATAAGCAAGAGTGACACATCGTCATAAAGGTGTTGGCACAAACTGTTGGCCGTTCCTGTACATCTGACCTAATGGAAAGAGTAAAGCAGTTGTGCTGGACTTGCAAGCTCTCTTGAATGTGGTGCAGCTGAAACTGTGAACTGGTTTTCACCACCCTGTTGACCTCAAGGAGGTTTGTAAAGGGGAGTTTACTACTTTTTATTGTATTACTATAGTTATAGAAAATTAATTGTATTGTCTTCCGTTTTGGGTTTGTTTGTTTTTTATCCTATTCCATGTTTTATACTCCTTGTGTAGCATTTCAGATCACAATATTAATGAAGAGTGCACGCTAGTGGCTTTTATGTTGTCTTTTTTTTATTTAGTTGTCTTTTCCTTGATTGGGTTGTCTTTTCCTTGATTGAGTTATCTTTCCTTGATCGAGTTGTCTTTCCTTGATCGAGTTGTCTTTCCCTACAACAATTTGTATTATTTTAAAGGTGTTGTCTTTTCCCTGTAGAACACTATGTAGGTGTGTTTACTTATTCTTTAATGGGGATGATATAGAAAAACATTTATTGTTAAAATGATGAGAAACAACAGTAATATTATAAGAAACGATCAATTATATATTTATTAATTATACAATATCTGGGTTTATACGAGTTAGAAAGGTTTGGATACATATTTTTGCTGTTTGAGAAAACAGACTAAAGATTTGGACAGTTTGTTTCCATAATGAACAAAGCAAAGCAAAAATATGTATTTATGAAATATTTAAAATCAATAACTTTTAACAATGTCATTAAGAATTCTATAAATCCTATCAGAATGTTTGTTTTTCCAGAAATTATTGTTTATGTGAATTTTATAAGTACTTAAAAAAACTGCCAACCAAATTTTCATTTTAAACCATATATATGCCTGCATACACTCCTGAATGATAAAACTATTTACATTTAGCAGCAAACTATAAATGGTGTGTAGAGTAAGAACCCTGAATTAATAAATTTGTTTGTCTGTTTTGTGTTTCACTTTTTTAGATTTAAAATATAAATAGATTAGTTGTTTATTGATTTATTGCCCCAAACAGTTCTTACCTTTTTATTGATCAACAAATTGTGTTTTGAAATTAACACTCTGTTAAAAAAAATACCAACATTTCTTATCTTATCTTAAGAAATGTTGGTATTTTTAAACATTTAATACATTTTAATCCATTTAATATAATTCAGGGATTTCCATAAAAGCCAGTTTTTTGTTCATTCTAAATATTTGACCATGTTAATGTTGTTTTTGTCAGTTGCAAATATACCAAAGCATATTATAAGCTCCATAATACCATATATGTTTTTTTGAAACTAGTTAAATTTGTATGATCATTGTTGCAATGTATGTTTCATTGCTCTTGGCTATCTTTTTGTTTTTTTGAAACTAGTTAAATTTCTATGACCATTGTTGCAATGTATGTTTCATTGCTCTTGGCTATCTTTTTGTTTTTTTGAAACTAGTTAAAATTTGTATGATCATTGTTGCAATTTATGTTTCATTGCTCTTGGCTATCTTTTTGTTTTTTTGAAACTAGTTAAATTTGTATGACCATTGTTGCAATGTATGTTTCATTGCTCTTGGCTATCTGTTTGTTTTCAGTTTCTGTATTTTACATAGATCTAGTTGTCTTAATGTATACAAATATTCATTTTATAACAAAAATGTTGTGCTCCTACTCCTACCCAGTAGGTGCTGAGCCACTAAATAAATTACCTATTGGCAAAAAGTTCAAAGTCTTGTACAGATTAATCATGATGTACTACCAAAACCCCTATATCAGTGCATTTTGACCCAATCTGACATTTTGTGATATATGAACCCCATTTATTTGTATATCCAAAACTATTTATGCATGCTTTATTATAATATATGAAAACTGTGTAAAAAAACAACAACTGGAGATAAACATTAGATATATCGGTATGTTATTTATGCGCTAGCATTGATGATACAAATTTTAGTTGGTCTGTAAAAGTATACAAATACCAAAAACCTGGTCACATAAAAAAATCTGGCCTAGAGTATCAATTGCAATGAGCGAATGTAGAAATGTTTTTGATATTTGTGCGTTAAAAAATATTTCTTGGTAAATTTAAATACATGTTTGGCCTATTTATAGAGTAAAGACATTTTACCCTACTGAGACGCACATCAATTGTTGTTACTGACCAGAATGGTACTTTGTGTTATTTTGACATATATGGAATTTGATACAGGATAGGCCAGGTCACACATTCTGAAAATCTATTTCCTTTATTAATGTTTTAAAATGCTGGTAGAATGTTTGTTGTGTTGCCCACTACACTATTCAAACACTGCTTGTTGTGGCTGTGGGCTGCCTGTTACAGGTCACTGTGGTTATAGAGCATGGAATGCTAATGTTCTCATTGACATGTCAGAATTGTTTTAAGTTAAATTCAACCTTTTTCTTCATTGTACTGTGGAGACTCCATTAAACCCGAGTAAAAAGTCCGCAATTTAAGGTTTAATTTGATTACGAATACTCTGGGATCAATAGTGTGCATTAACTACTTATACATATTTTATAACATACAAACATACCTGTAAGAAAAATAACTCTTTTTAGTCTTTTTGTAAGTTGTGACATTTTACAAGGAATTTTTTTTTTTCCTACATTCATTTTTGTACATTTCTATTGCATTCTTTACATTTTGTAAATATATGTATTTATGTATAAGAATGTGCTGAAATGTACTTGTAGTATTCATGTAAAATAAAGTTTTAGAACCATTTTTTGTCTTTTTAAAATAATGAACACATTTTTTGTAAGGGACAGGGGAGGTAAATAAATGTGTTATTAATGTTAAATAATGAACACATTTTTTGTAAGGGACAGGGGAGGTAAATAAATGTGTTGTTAATGTAAAATAATGAACACATTTTTTGTAGGGGACAAGGAAGGTAAATAAAATGTGTTGTTAATGTAAATCCTGACATGACAATGTGCAATTTCATTCTACCTGAAGTGATCAACTCAACTTCATTAAATTATTTTCAATGTCCTGACTATTTTCATTTTATCTTCATGTTAGAATGTTTGCCTATTTTCTTGTTTTAACACTTATCAAATGTATTAATAGATTATTTCAAGAAATAATAAATTTGTCATTAATTTCATTTGTGTTTTTAAGTTTCTTAAATAGAATCTGATAAGACAAGTCAAATGTTTGGAGTCATTTTGACTTCAATCATTTTTTCAGAAAATAAATGTTCATATCCAAAATAAAGTATATTAAGGTCCAAAGCCATTACATTATGAACATTATTATATGTGATGTTATGACATTAAAAGAAAAATATAACTAGACTATATTATGGGAGGATATGACATATTGTAGTAAACATATTTAATTTTACTTAGGCCTAATTCTTTTTAACCATTGTGTTTAAGTTATTTACCGGTAAATTATTATTAAGTGTATTAACGTAAAAGTATGAAAATACAAGTAAAAAATAAAGATTATTAATTATTACATCTGAAATAAATGATAATATATTTTACAAGATTTACATTTTAAATCCATTTTGAAGCAATTCCAATTGTTTAATTAAACATAGCCTGATTAGATTTTACAGTGAAATGGTGAAATTATTGAGCATATAAATAGTGTTCCTGTCAATTTTAATGAAAATTAATGACTGTACCATTAACGGATGAAACATGGGACAAAAAATTGTATAGTTTTTCTTTCATGGGGACAAAGCCAGTTTTATCAATGGTAGTATTTATTTAAGGAATAGAATAAAGTCTTATCAATGGTAGTATTTATTTAAGAAATAGAATAAAGTCTTATCAATGGTAGTATTTATTTAAGAAATAGAATAAAGTCTTATCAATGGTAGTATTTATTTAAGAAATAGAATAAAGTCTTATCAATGGTAGTATTTATTTAAGAAATAGGATAAAGTCTTATCAATGGTGGTATTTATTTAAGAAATAGAATAAAGTCTTATCAATGGTGGTATTTATTTAAGAAATATAATAAAGTCTTATCAATGGTAGTATTTATTTAAGAAATAGAATAAAGTCTTATCAATGGTGGTATTTATTTAAGAAATAGAATAAAGTCTTATCAATGGTAGTATTTATTTAAGAAATAGAATAAAGTCTTATCAATGGTGGTATTTATTTAAGAAATAGAATAAAGTCTTATCAATGGTGGTATTTATTTAAGAAATAGAATAAAGTCTTATCAATGGTGGTATTTATTTAAGAAATAGAATAAAGTCTTATCAATGGTGGTATTTATTTAAGAAATATAATAAAGTCTTATCAATGGTGGTATTTAGTTAAGAAAGAGAATAAAGTCGTATCAATGGTAGTATTTATTTAAGAAATAGAATAAAGTCTTATCAATGGTGGTATTTATTTAAGAAATAGAATAAAGTCTTATCAATGGTAGTATTTATTTAAGGAATAGAATAAAGTCTTATCAATGGTAGTATTTATTTAAGAAATAGAATAAAGTCTTATCAATGGTAGTATTTATTTAAGGAATAGAATAAAGTCTTATCAATGGTAGTATTTATTTAAGAAATAGAATAAAGTCTTATCAATGGTGGTATTTATTTAAGAAATAGAATAAAGTCTTATCAATGGTAGTATTTATTTAAGAAATAGAATAAAGTCTTATCAATGGTAGTATTTATTTAAGAAATAGAATAAAGTCTTATCAATGGTAGTATTTATTTAAGGAATAGAATAAAGTCTTATCAATGGTAGTATTTATTTAAGAAATAGAATAAAGTCTTATCAATGGTAGTATTTATTTAAGGAATAGAATAAAGTCTTATCAATGGTAGTATTTATTTAAGAAATAGAATAAAGTCTTATCAATGGTGGTATTTATTTAAGAAATAGAATAAAGTCTTATCAATGGTAGTATTTATTTAAGGAATAGAATAAAGTCTTATCAATTGTAGTATTTATTTAAGAAATAGAATAAAGTCTTATCAATGGTAGTATTTATTTAAGAAATAGAATAAAGTCTTATCAATGGTAGTATTTATTTAAGGAATAGAATAAAGTCTTATCAATTGTAGTATTTATTTAAGAAATAGAATAAAGTCTTATCAATGGTAGTATTTATTTAAGAAATAGAATAAAGTCTTATCAATGGTAGTATTTATTTAAGGAATAAAATATCCAAAGTCTTATCAATGACAGTATTAAATTAAGGAATAGGCAAAACTATTCTTATCAATGGTGGAATTTCATTCAGAAATAGTCTGCAGTCTTTAGCCTAAACTTTGCTACTGAACTTGAAAAAGAAATGTTTTAAAGTGGCTGGTCAAGTTCTTAGACATTTCACTCACCCCTCCCCCTTCTCGTTAATATTGTAAAGTATATAGGCCCGAAGTAGAGTCAGTCTCATCGAACATACCGATCTTTTATGTCTCTAACAAAAATTCTGGGCTTTTTAGTCCAGGGCGTTATGTGATCAAGGAGGGGGGGGGGGGGGGCACTACAAAGATCTTGTTCGAGACTAGCCACCCCGCGGCATGGGGAATTCCCCTAGGATTATTAACGTGGTGGCATTGTTCGTATGACTAGCCACTGTCGCCCAGTAGCACAAAACCAGACTATAGGTCTGGTCAAGCAGGCACTGGGCTTGGCGAGAAGGACTGCTGCGCACATTTCGCCCTCCCAACCGAGTCTCGGAGGCTCTCGCCTGTGCAATCAAATCTCGGTCGCGCAATAAGGGCTGTCGGCCATTCTTTAGCCCACCAGTGTACTCTTAACGAGAACATATCGGTGGTTAATACACTTCACTATGGGAACAGAATTGCAGTGAATGTATTAAAAGACGTTGGCGACAAGGGCTACATGATGCGTTTAAAAAACCAATTGATTGCCGTGGACCTTGACGGGACAGGGAGTAAAGAAAGAAATGATCAACAGGAGTTAAAACATATTTATTAACCCTTACACTTACAGTCCCGGGCGCGTATATAGCGGGACTGAAGATAGCATAGATATAAAGTAGGTCGGTACAGGAAGGGTTAAGCGTATTTTTAAATGTAATTACTCTTTACTGTTCTTATTATTCACGGACAAAAGCACATATTTTCTTAGAAATCTCTTCATTGTAGGACTACCAAAGAACTCACATTGGGGTCTAATAACCTTTAAACCCTGATAAGCACACCATGTGGGAACTATTGCACAAACTTTCAAGCAGAAGCAGATGCTATGATTTTTGCTTTTGAGACAGTTGAACATAAATATAATAACAAACATCTTGCTTCATCAGATATAGTCATCTTCACCGACTCTCAAGCAGCACTTCAAACAGTAGCAAGTGAAACCTCACCAAGCCTGAAATAAATCACCCTATTAGAACACACTTTGGACTACCTAATAAGCACATACAACATCAACATAACTCTACAATGGATCCCAGTACATATTGGCATAACAGGCAATGAGAAAGCTGACAGACTGGCTAAGAAGGGAGCTAGCATGGACCAATATGAAAGACCTGTCAGCTACAACACAGTGTGCAATATGCTAAAAAAACAACTTTAAGGAGAAATAGCTAAATCAATGGGCTTAGGGAACAACTGGAAGAATAATGTACAAAGAAATGAAACAAACAAGAAAACATAAAGTTCCTCCCTTGCAAAGAACAATGCACTATATTCCAGTTGAGAACAGGACATATAGGCCTAGAACTCAACTCACACCTACATAGAATAAAGCCAACTCACCCACCTAACTGCAGACGTTGTCCCTGCCCACAAGAAACTGTGGATTACTTCCTGCTTGAGTGCCCTGGGCTAACCGACCTCAGACGCACCTTGCTCCCCCCTTAACCTACCTTCACCAACACATTATATAGCTGCATTGAACAACTGAAAAAGACTTGTAAATATGTTTGTCTGGCATTGACTGCAAAAGAGCAAACAGCTCTGCAGACTGGCTAATAGAAGAAGAAGAAATCAATGCTTTAGGCTTACTATCTGTCAGACAAAAATGTAACAAACTACATTAGTGTAAGGGGGGGGGAGTTATTTGAGTTGGTTACATTTGAAGTATTATTATTAAATGTGTTATTAAATTATATAACACAAGTTTTATTATTATATACATATATTTACATTTATATACAAGGGGAGGGAGGGGTATATATCTGTGCATACCTATATTGTGGTAGGCAGGTAGGATTAGCTACCTGGATGAACCAATACTAAAGACTGCCTCACTTAAGAGCACTATCTAAACTAAACTGTTAAACTATACTAAAGTTAAATTACTAAGCTAAACACAGAACAGCAAACCACAAATAAACAAACATAAACAACGCACACTACAACAATGTATCTATCAAGTGAACAAATAATCTTTTCATAATACAAAAACAAGTTTATTCAAATTATAATAAGCCCTAACCATCAATATCAACAACAACTAAATAAATCCATCGTCTACCAACGCCATTTCTAGCTAAATAAATCACCATCTCTACCAACTCTTAATTCACATACTACAAAATCATAATTCAAATCTTCTCATCACTTAACACACTAATATCTAACCAAGAAAATATAACAACAGATCTAGCAGTTTATAACATCTAACTTAAAACAATATATAACAAGAGAATAAATATATACAAGAGACCTAGCAATTTCTAACATCTAACTTAAAAATAATATACACATAAAGACCAACATAGGCGGTTTTACCCGACCTAATTAATAAGAATATAAAAAGCAAACATTAGGTTAACAATAAAAATATAGATATACTAAACACAATGCAACGGAAACACACATCATTAAAAATGGTCACCTCCTTGTATGTTCGCTGTCCATTTAATGTAGGCCTACTTCGAAAATTCCCATATTATCTTACCCATCACACAAAATAACTAATCATCCTGTCAAATTGTTAACGTTAAGATAACAATCAACCGTTTATCATACATATTTTAACAACGAAAGTAATAGAACTATATAATAACTCAAAACTTACGGGACTCTTAAGAGATGCAAAGCTGGGCCACACACAATAAGAAGGCTAAACACTGACCGGAAGGGAATTAAATAGCCCTCTAGGGCGAATCAACAACTATTACTGACCAATCCGATTCAAATAGGATTAAATAACAGACCAATCACAACCAGGCAAGGTGACCAGGCACTCAAAAATAATTTGTAACAAAATGTTAAAAGTGTGCTTCATATTATAAGTAAAACAAAGACCTCTAAATATATACACAACCTAACTAAACTAAACTATATATATATACAAACTACAGTACCTTTCCTACTAATTACTAATAACCATCTTCCCCCACAATAATCGTTAACAACGTTATTTACCTAAAACGGATAAGTTTTGGTACAGAATTTAGTAATTAACAAAGAAAATATAGCAAAAAAAAACACAATCATACACCGTAGACTGGTATAGTAAAAAAAACAAAAAAATACAACGTAAACTGGTCACCAGTTCACATTAGGATATGTTCCAACCAAGAAGAATGAAATCAAAAGCTACACCGAAAGCAAATACTAAGCTTATAGACTACCATTCTTTCTGAGTTTTATTGTAGTTTCTTTGGTAAGTTCACATTAGACATTTCTATTTCATATAGGCATAAATCTTATATAAACAAAAATTATTCTGTATTGCACGAAGATTTATTAAAAGTGACTAGTGAATATTAACAACAGGAAATGAATCCGACCCTGGAAATTACAGACCTGTATATTTCCCTAACAAGCATAACATACAAAATACTTGAGCAAATAATAGACTATATAGTAGTAGGCCCTATAGTAAATCCCCTAGACCGGGCATCGCAACCTTTTGACAATAGTGTGCCGAAGAATAGGCCTACTTTTTAATTCATTCAGCGTACCAACAGCCTAAAATTCAATCTGATCCACACATTAATTTCTAGTACAAGAGACTTGAAATTGCCTTTCTTGGGTGTCTTCCGCGTGCCATTGAAAATCGGTATGCGTGCCAAGTCTGGCACTCGTGCCATAGGTTGCCGACCCCTAACCTAGACAAACATAATGCACTGTACCCACACCAAGATGACTTCGGGAAAAACAGATCATGTGAAACCAAATTAATATGTTTTATAGATGACTTGTCTAAGGGATTAGATATATTAAATAACAACCGAATTGATGCTTTTTTTACTCGATTTTTCCATAGCATTAGATAAAGTTCACCATAATAGTTTAGGCTACTTGAAAAAAAAACGTACATTTTTTTGGCATCTCTTGTTCCATACATCAGTGGATTCGAGGCTTTTGATGGCTCTATACAGAAGATTATTGAGCGTAGGACGCACTTCTTTATAGAAGGAGCGTCTGTAATATATAAGAGAATATAGGCCTACAATTACAAATGTAATAAGAACATAAAACTAAAATGCTATCTCACATTAGTTAGGCCTATACTAGAATATGCAGCATCTGTATGGGACCCATCAACTAAAGAAAACATTAAAAAATTAGAACAAATTCAAAAAAGAGCTGCAAGGTTCATAACTAGCGAATATTCCCAATTAACAAGAGTAACACCATTAGTCAAATCATTAAACCTAGAAACACTAGAAGACAGAAGGGCAAAGAGTAAAGTAGTAATAATACATAAGGCATTAAACTCTAATTTAGAAATACAACACAATAACAACCTGTTGCAAATCTCAGATAAACATAAAGATAAAAACACTTTCCTTGTCCCTTATGCGAGAACAAATGCATATAAGTACTCTTTCTTCCCTAGTGGCATTCGGGCATGGAATGGGTTGCCTGAACAAACCAGGAAAACCAGTAACTTAACATCATTTAAAACATTAATAAAAATGCAAGACTAGACTCGGACCACGGATGAGCGTAGGACGCAATAATCTTCTTTATAGAAGGAGCGTCTGTAATGTATAAGATAAGATAAGATAATAGACAAGTAAGCTTAGGCCTAAAACACCATTAGTTAAATCTCTAAACCTAAAAACACTAGAGGAGATGCAGCAAAGCAATACAAATTAAAACAGCACCTGTAAGATATAAGATTAGCGTAGGACGCAATAATATTCTGTAGCCTATAGGAACGCCTGTAACTTATAAGATAAGCGCGGACGCAATAATATTCTGTAGGCCTATAGAGGGAGCACACATGTAGGCCTAACCTGTTTGATTATTTTAAGCGTAGGACGCAGTAATCTTCTGTATAGATCGAGGGAGCGCCTGTAACATATAGGCCTAAGATAAGATTAGACAAACGCAAAATCAACAACAGCCAATCACTAATATCACTGTACAGCATTCAGACATGTTCCAGATTCCAGATCCGCCTCGGTGTCTAGGAGACTTAAAAGTTATGAATCATGTTATCGGGTTCTAGATATTTATGATTAGGCATTGGTAGGCTACATCATTTAACAGGATTCAGTGAACATGTGGCGTAGCCAGGATTGCAAGACTAGGGAAGGAGCTAAATTAAGTGCAAGTTAGAGGATGCCCGGGGGAAGGGGGGGGGGGGGCAAACAGTTTAAAGTGTCGGGTTGGGGGGGGGGGGAGTGGTGGACAAAAATACAAGTGGTATTGTACGGTATAGACGCAATGGCAGACAGATTATGAACTGATTAAGTTACACATTTTCACTCTAACTCTAAACTATTGAAAAACGAATGTTTTAGCTAATTTTAATCATCAATTAATGACAGAAATGTAAAAATTAAATAGGTTGAATAATTCAAAATTTTACATTTTTAATTTCAGATCAAAGTTGTAAACAAAAAAAAAAAATAGACTATAGTTAGGCCTATAAACAATGGGATAATATTAACAAATTTCTAATTTAAACAAAAAATATATAAAGATGATAGGATTATTATCGGCCTATACCCCCCCCCCCCCCCCCTTCCTTGGGGACGGTTTTGACCTTGAACGCAATTAGTGAATAAAAGTGCAGATAAATAAATAGGCCTACTGGCATCATACTAAATTACGAGTGACAAAAGGCTGCAATTCAATTAGGCCTATAGCTTTTTGAAGTATCTTTCGAAATATAATGGGAGAAGAAGTTACCTGTACACCGTTTTCTTTTACAGACCAAAATTAATTACGTCCCTTATAAATTTGGCGACCAATTACTTCTAATTTTATTTTGGTTAACCCCTTCTTATATTAAGATTTTAGTTGTTTTTTTTAAATTCTGATCTGGTCAGAAAACTATACTGTCTCCATTAAGTGACACTACGACGTAGGCCTATAGGCTTTACTATACTACTTTTTTTTAAATGTATACACCTGTGTCATTGTCACATAGCTTATTTATAGCCTACCTTTTTTTCTCTCCCTTTGACCCTTACCTGTGTCACTGTTTCCGTCTTTTGAAAACCAAAAATAAGAGTCACCGCCATATTGATGAGGCACCTAATGCGGAAGTGGTGGATTCGTGATTAAAACTTATTTTCCGAGTCTCCGATCAACTTTATTTTCTGCGCCGATAGTTAAAGAAAACACCTGGGATGGGGTTGTGATTAGTTTCATTTTTTTCCATATTCAAAATTCCAAGTTTAGCTTCGAGAAGAGCGTCACCATAGAGAGAGCACAGCACTAGCCATGGCTAACAAAAAACTCTTGTGTTTATGTGTATTTCTGAGCGTGTATCTCGTATGCTTAGTTAGTCCTACGCCTTACGAATGGATGTACCGTGATAAGTGGGATATTATAAATGACATGTTTTCCAATGTGTCTGCTCAGAACTGTCGCTCCAAATCTAAAGACCAGCTCATGCTCCCCACAGACGCAGTTTCATCTCCACCAACGTACAATAGATTGCTCAGTTCCAAAACTTACTCCAACAGGTAAAACTAGCAATAGGCCTACTTTTAAAAAGTAATTATAATAAGTTTTAACTGTAATTCAAATTTTTTCAAACTCATTATCTCTGAGCAAACTCTAAATAGACACATGCCTTTGATGACTGACTAATATAAATTGAGAATTCTCAGTATTGAGTGCAAGATGTAGCCAAAATATGAAATCCATTTCCTTATTCACCAATTACTGAATCATGAATGACCTATGAGCCTATGACATTCTTCAGTACTGACAGTAGATTAGATATTTATATATAATATAGGAATAGGCCTAGTTGTTATAAATAGTAGGCTATTTGTTTTTGTTTAGTATTACATTTCAATGAGCCTAGTTTTTTTTTTTTTAGAGATTTACAGCGTAATTATAATAAGAACTTCATTTCCTAATTATGCTGCTTATGCGGCACTTATGTCTATACTCCTATACTTGTTACTAGGCCTATACTATGTAATAATTATTTGTAAGATTATAAAATAAAGTATAAATTTCATAGTTATCATTAGTTGATGATTTGATGCATTTAAGATTATTTAGTGTTTTTTCTTTTGTTATTTTTAGTATTGTTACAAAGTAATTGCTATCAAATGTATTAGATTATTTTCTGTTTTTCTTCTTTTACAGAACTACACTTCTGCATGTCCACAACATGGCATTGAACAGGGCCTTCTTTTACTCACTCATTTATCAAAGACTCAACAACACTTGGGACTTTGCCACTCAGCCTGGCCTGATGTACATCTACATGTCAGCGGCAGCAGACATCTCAGCAAGTGCTGGTTATGTCAACGGCTCCGGGCTGTTCTTTGATAATAATTGTTCTTATCCCAACTGGTAATATTTATTGAAGCTTTAAAACTGTCTGTATTGTTTCTAGCATTATATGAATTAAAGAACTGGTTCCTAAAGCTGTCTTTAATCTGGGTATCATCGACAGGCTACAGTAGAATATTCTAAATGCTTTTAGAATTAGTTTTTAAAATGTTTAATACGGTATTGGTAATTCATCATTGGCTCCATAGTCTCGAAAGATGATTCGATTTGCGCTCCTGTGATTTGGCCAGCCCTGCAAAATTGACTGTGTCTGTGGAGACCTATCCTTGAGAGAAATGCTCTATCGCATCTCTGGCACTTGAAAGCTGGACCGTTGGAGATTGTTAGGGGCAGCCTACTTTTCTTCGCTGCTCGTTTAGCCTCCGCCATAAGGCGAAGTTTGCCCTCTGCCGCATTTATACCGGTGTGTAAGGTGCCTCTCCAATTATTTCTGTGCTGAGCAAGGTTCTCCCAGTTTCCGACCTCTACATCTATAGCCTTTAGGTCACGTTTGCAGACGTCCTTGAACCTGAGTTGGGGGCGGCCGGTAGTTCTCTTGCCTTCCGCGAGCTCAGCATATAGCAGGTCTTTTGGGATTCGCCCATCCTCCATCCTGGAAACATGGCCAAGCCACCGAAGACGTCGTTGGCGAAGGAGAGTGATCATGCTAGGCATGTTAGCCCGTTGCAAGACCTCGTTGTTTGTTATGCGGTGTGGTAATTAAACATCTATAATGCCCTTGTCTTAATGGAAGCGGTCTGTGAAAAAACTTACTTCCAAAAAAAGGCCAGGAGAGATGGAAAAGATTGGTCACTACAATGATAATGAAAAAAAAAGGTCAAGCTATTCTGGGCAGGTCATCTATATAGAATAACAACATAACTGGAGATTGCATCACATATTCACCATGGCTGAATATCCCATATTTTGGCACTCTTTGCCTCTGCAAATAATATATGCACACAAATAGTTACAAATAATTGGTCGCGTAGGGCTGGAGCATAGAAGTTAGATGGTCCTCGGTTCAAGTGCTGGTGAAGAGCAACATTTATTCCTGGGTATGGAGGCTGTTCCTAAGTCTACCCAGCTCTGATAGGTACATGACAGGAGTTGGGGAAGTAGAACTTCTAAGCTTGTCTGATAGGTACCTGACAGGAGTTGGGGAAGTAAGACATACGGCTGGGCATTGTGTTGGTTACACATCCCCTTGTATTTCATGGTTAAATAATAAACTTGTGAACAATGCTTCATGGGCTCTATGAATCAGTTTGGTCTAAAAGGGTTATTAACTTATAGTTGCAAAAAAAAAATTCTAAGTCAATATTTGTGATGCTACCCCACAAACAAGTGCAGGTTGGTAAAACTGATTTTTAAATAAATGCAAAGATTCTTAGGTCATTTTTTAGATTATTATTGATTTGTAATGTTGAATGCCTTAAAATTGTTAGTCAACTAAATATTTTTCAAAACTTTAACAGCTTGAGTATTGACTCATTCTGAGTGTGTTTGCTAAATTTTATGGTAATTGGTTAATATTTATTCATCCTGGTACTATTTAATTACCTGTTGCATTGCTAAATTGTTAAAATTGTTTCCTTTGTCTCCAAAACGACATTTGCTTGTGTAATTTTAAATAACTGTTGAACTAATTAATTGATTTTAGAGATTTTTACACTATATTTCGATAAATGAATACGCTGTATCGATAAATGAATACGCTTTTAATTAAATGACTTCAGTACAATTCCACTTCCATGGGGTTGCATCACAATTTATAAAACTTAAAAATAATAATTGAGTTTTGCCAAATTCCTAACTTACTGCTATAGTAATTGAACAGGAGGGGTAGGAATTTTCAAGAATAAGATTTGTATATGATGGTGAGTTGCTGCTATGGTTAATCTCAGATTTAATACTGAGTGGAAATCTTCTAATCGGTTATGCCCTTTAAAGACTAATAATACTATTTGTATATGGCTGCCAACAAACATGATAGTCGGATCACTTTCAGACCTAGTTGATCCATAGGGGTAGTAAAGTTTATGCGGTCAGGGCACACAAGGGGACTGGATGGCTAGCACAATGCCCCTGTATGCTGTGGCTGTTCCCAAACGTATATCAGGTACTCAACAGAGCTGGGTAGAATTAGGGACACCCTCCAGTCTTGGGAAGAAACCTGGCATTTAAAGTGGATTAGAACCAAAGAACTTTGGTAATGGGGCTTGGTGGTCTAGTGACAAGCGTTTTCAGGTTGCCATTCTGATTCTAAGCAGCATGCTATTCATTTACTGCTCAAACAATCATTAGCATTTTCATACTTTTAATTTTCAGGTACACAACCATGGACTTTAACCGAACACTACCTCTCTTTGGACCCAAATCCTGGAGGGAGGATGATTACTATGAGCCAACAAACTACCTGAGAGAGCCAACCAACACTACCATCGATATTTGGGACGTGGCGGCCGGCAACGCTCGTAACTACACAGACAAGAGGTACAAGGGCAACCCTTGGGTTGATTTCTGGCTACCTGACTTGAAAGCCGACACAGATTCAACCAGAAAGTTTACTTATTCTGTGGCCATAAAGTACTCAAACACTACCGGCAGGTTCAAGACTGAAGAGTTTGAAGAGTTTAAGTTCTTTGGGCCTCAGCAGCCCGGCAGTGAGGATCCTGAGTCTATGTTGCCTGTCAGGGTGACAAGGCCGTACTTTGATTGTGGGCAGTCCAACCGCTGGATCGTTACAGCATCAAGTCCAGTAGTTGAGTTTATGCCGAGATATTCAAACTTCACCCATTTGCGAAGACCAAGGTAGTTATCACATTTTATTGATACAGATTTTGTCTTTTAGTATTCAATTTTCTAATATATATTTGATTCTGTACACTATCAAATATTATCAAAGGGCTATAACTCTTTAAAATTTATTAAAATATATAAAAGCACAGTAAAGTCCCTTATAGATATTTTGCTTAAAAGCAATTGTATAAAAAAAAAACTGATTTTGGAAAAATACATGAATTACCTTAATTTTTAGCTTCAGGTGTCAGCACAAAAAATGGTTTTAGATTTTTGGTTGAGCATTAGCACACAAGGTGTACATTAGAAAATTAATGGATACCTTTTTATAAAACTTTGGGCACCCCTCTACTGCATTATAAAACTATATCACACTTAACACATAGAATTATTGTGTTGACACGTTGGAAGTTCAGTTTATTCAGTCAATATAACAGATAGACCACAGAGTCCACATAAATCACAATATTCAAAATAGAATAAAACATTAATAATATACAATAGTCCTTGATTGCGTTTATTTGATAAAATGCATATATGAATAGTCAATATAGTATTACTTGACAATTAACTCTATATCACAATTACTACTTCATTTACTTTACTAAGTCCATAACGAGACTTGACTAAATAAATTGCTCAACAGAGCTACAAGAACACACCCTTACTTCTTAAGTAGCCAACGTGTGCCTGAGTGTACTGACTTTTCTCCTCAACTTATCTTTGCATAACAGCTTTTAATTCCCTCATGAAAAATCATGCTTCCCATACAAATAAACTTAATTATCTCCCTTTGAAACGGGGTTCTCACACAGTCTGGAAAAGTCTGGAATTTAAAAACAAAAACAAATCAAGGCCTGGACAACCTTGAATATTGGCATTTTAGCCTGGACAAATAGCCTGTCAGCCTGGAAATTTATCTAAATCTATATTTATATCTAAATTTATGATAAAAATGAAAACCAGACAAAAAACTCCAATCCCATTTTTATACGCCATAAACGCCCATTGACCGAGCCTTAGATTAATACCTCATTCACGCAATATTTAGGTCACTTAGGGGGAGGAGGCGGTGACCATTTTCCAAATAATGTGTTCTAGCAGCCTGGAATTTGGCTCTTATAGCCTTGAAATAGTCTGGAAACAGCCTTGAATTTTTTAAAGAAAAAATGTGAGAACCCTGCTTTGAAAACATCTTAACCTTTTTGTTTATTTAGTGAAAAATCTTCAAGCTCTATCTAGCTTTTGACACCATGTTTCAGTGAACACTATTCTGAGCTGTAACTCTATCTTTGGCTCCTTAGTCTTAAAATTAAAAGTGGATTAAGTTTTGTTGGCCCATGGGGTGAGTTAACACCAGCACTGCAGCTCCGGTGTCCTATCCCCATGAAAAATTATCAGTTGCAGCTCTGACAAGTGGGACATCCAGGTTTGGGTTAGGGTTGACTTTGCACTTGATTTTTTTGTTGTTTTGTTTGCGCCTCCTGTTCTGTGTGAGCTATGAGGCATGGTGGCTGAGCGGCAGTGCATTCAGCTGGTCTACGGAAGGTCCTGAGTTTGAATCCTGGTGAAGGCTAGGATCTATTCCCGGGACTCTTGGGTGTCCCCGAGTCTACCCAGCTCTGATGGGTACCTGACATTAGTTGTGGTTAAGTCAAGGCGGCTGAGCATTGGGCTGGCCACACATCCCCTTGTATGCTGTGGCCACAGAAACTGGTGAACGCTGCTTCACCGGCACTATGACTCTATTGGTCCAACAGGTACTTTACTTAATTTTGTGTGAACTGCAAAAGAGGCACAGTCTGCAAGTAGTATGTCTTTGACTACTGTTTTGCAGGCCCTTCTTATTGCCCTTAGTCTGATCATAAGCCATGGACAAACAATCAATACTTAACAAATTTCTCAGCTTACCCCAAAAAAAAAAATCACAAAAAGAGAACTAGCTCCACTCTTCACAAGTAATGAACAAAAATGTCATAAAAAAATCTGTTAAAATGTTTAAAAGGCAATTTTAATAGTGAACATGTTACAACTTATTCAGAAATGTAAGAAAGTTTCAATTCACTATTATATAAAATAGAAAAAATGTATGAAAGGAATTCTGGGGGGGGGGGGGGGGGGGCAAAAAATGTATGTAAGAATTTTACAGTGAAAAAAATATTACATCTGTTTTTTTTGCGTTCAGTGTGTTGGACTGCTGAATGTTTATCAATGGTTCCTTTTAACAAAAATATTCTTTTTTTTTTTAGAAAGTGTCTTTATACTTTCACTTGATCAGGTGTGTGCAACTGGCGGCCTGCAGGCCACAACACATCATGCAAAGCCATTTAATGTAACCCCCCAAATAGCTTCTTTTTAAATACACCGTGCTGTATTAAATTTGTTATAATGGCAAAGAGATAAAAATAAATGTTACATACCACTGCACTAGGTGTAAGTAAGTATTAAGTGCCAGTCTGGTCAAATTGATCAAAGGACACCGGTTTCTGTGGCCAGGGCATACTAGGGATGTGGGGCCACCACAATGCCCAGCCACCTTTACTTTACCCCAACTAATGTCAGGTACCCATCAGAGCTGGGTAGACTCATGAACACCCTCGAGTCCCGGGAAAAAATCCTAGCCTTCACCAGGATTTGAACCCAGGACCTTCAGTACACCAACCGAATGTGCTTCCACTCGATGCCATCGTTGTGTGAGAGAGGATCCATTTCCCTTGCGGGCCCTAATGTGGCTAAAGAGGTCAATCCTGGAAGTACAGGACTCCCCATGGTCACACTTGGCTGCAGAAGAATGCAGCGGAGGGGACCACATTTTTCTCCACCTTCTTGTTCCTTGTGTGCTCCTCTCCTGCAAGCAGGGAACCTTCTTTGATTCCTGCCCTCCATGCCCTGCTGCACTATATGAGTATGTAGCCTATTACAAACTGTGGTTTAATGATTGTTTAAAAGATCATTACCATAAAATACTACCGTAATTCTTGCAAACTTGACAAATCAGAAACTAAAACTGTTTTATCATAGGGAGAAACCCTAATGTTACATTAAAGATGTACTGTAGTTAATTTGTAAAGTATACATACTGTACTGATGATCATTGCCAGTCTTGTAGAAAACAGGGGAAGGTAAACAGTAACATAACTAGAAGACAGGGGAGGCAAACAGTAACATCACTGTCATAGCACAGAGTGGCCAAACAGGCTAAGTTGTTCAGAAAAAAAAAGTCATTCCACCGATCCATGGGGGACATAATCAGTGTGTCAGTAATTGATACCTTTTGACCTCTTGCGCCACCACCCACTTCCCCTCCGCTCAATAATTGACCTGTCGTGTAGTCATGACAGGGTGACATTTGATACAGTTGAATGCACAACTTTGTTCACCTGGGAATTTTTTTTCCCCGCTGATACACTGCCAAGGCAGCAGTGATGGACTTCTTCCCCCTCCCCCCCCCCCCCCCACACCTTTTCCTCTTGACGTTTTTTTAGGACAACAACACAAAATCGTTATCTCCAAACACAAAACATGAAAGACAAATTAACCCTTCCCGTACCGACCTACTTCTATCTATTCTGCTTTCAGTTTCGCTATACACGCGCCCGGGACTGTAAGGGTTAAAAAAAAATGTCATCACTGATCTATATAGAATGCCCATCCCTGATCTATATAAAATGTTCATCACAGATCTCTCGCCTCTCACCCTCTCTCTTTCTATTATTCTATGGGCTAACTATTCTATTCTCGGAAGATCTATATTTTGCAAACTCTAAATTTCATGTGATCTATTATTTTGTGCGCTCTATATGTCATATGATCTGTTATATGTTCGTTCAATATGATGTCAATTATTCTGTACCATCTTAAAATTCAATTGTTGGCACAACCCACTGCTTATGGGGTAATGCAAAGACTTTATTAAGATGGACCGCTGACTTTAATATTTCTTCTATTTGATAACTTGAAACACTTAGTTTCGGAATTTCCGATTGCACTAGATCCTCTAGACTTCCGGTTTAGTAATTCGCTATGATTTTCTCATTGGAAAATTAAGATTAAAATCGAGAGTTGTACACAGCGGAAGTCTTTAGGGAAGTTTAGGAGCCATTAAAGACGGTGTTATTGGCTGCGCACGGAAAAAGCAAGTGTTAAGAAATATAAAAGCAGGTGGCCCATCTCATTATAGTCTTTGATTATACAGTACTATTGTTTTGTTTTTCTTTTAGTTTCTACAAAGACTATAATAAGATGGACCGCTTGCTTTGATATTTCTGTTTTTTGATAACTTGAAACACTTGGTTTCGGAATATCCGATCGCACTAAGTCCTCTAGACTTCCGGTTTAGTAATTCGCTATGATTTTCTCGATGTAAAATTAAGTCTAAAATCGAAAGTTGTATACAGCGGAAACCTTTCATGCAACCTTTAATGCAATCGTAGGAGCGTAGAAAAGTCATTCAAGACAGCCTTATTGGTCGCGCCCAGGGAAAAAAGAACATAATTATATTATCTCTTAAAATAGAGCAAGCGGTCCATCTTATTATAGTCTTTGGTTAAAGTAAATAGTGTAGCAGACAAGTTACACTAATAATGTATTTGTTTAGAAAACACAATCAGTACGGCTAGCAACTGGCTGTTAAAGCTGTAGACTGTAGACAGTCTCTACTCTATGGCAGTGTATAGACTGTAGTTCTGTCACGTGATACCGTGGTCCTCTCACACACACACGTGACTCAACTTTCTTTAGCTGTACCAACCAAGCCATGCAAAGTATACGATGGCATTGCGTTGCCACGGTGGTGTTTGGTGGGACATTTCCGGTATCCAATCTTAGCTCCCCCCCCCCCCCTCCAAATGCCACATCCCCCCTCCGCCACACTTCCCTTCTTTCTATTTAAAACGTCTTTTGCTTAACCCCTCGGCTGTCGCCTTAAAACCACATCCCCCCTCCCCACAAATTCACCAATTTTCGTTTCTTGTTATCGTTCCTCCTGTTGCCTTCTCCCCCCCCCCCCCCCTGTTCCAAATATCCTACGCCCCCCCCCCATCACCTTAGCAACCAACGTAGCTTGTCCCTGTTGTGTCACGCCTAGCCTGACCTTACATCAATTGATCTCTCTCCCCCCCCCCACCCCCCACCTCCTCGTCTTTTTTTTGTTCCCTATTAGTTTTCCCACCGCTATTGTGTGTGGAAATGTGGTTTGTGGTGAAGGGAGAGGAGGGGGGGGGGCGGATTTTGGATGGAGGCATTTCTTTGGGAGGGGGGGGGGGTTGAGGGGCTACTAGCTTATTGGTGGCTGTGGTGGGTAATAACAAAGGCATTTGAGAGGGGGCGTGTCAAGGCCGAAATGTGTAAGGTGGGTACAGCCGACCCTGGGACTGTCACCTCCCTTTAGATTTTATCAGCGCTATTATACATGGAGGCGTCCAAAGAATGATACTGAATCCGACAAACGCGGTCTGATCCTCCTCTCCTCTTTTTCCTCTCCCTCCCGGGGGACCTTATGACGTCACCGCTACTCCGGAGAGGAGATTTTGGGGGCAAAAGGGATGTGGGGGAAACGGTGTGTGAAACGCCTCTGAATGATTGCCTTGAACTTGAACATTGGTTCCGCCACCTCCCTACAACCAGCCCGAGTCCCATGTAACAAGGGGGAAGTAACTTCGACCCCCCCCCCCCCCCCCAAGTCAGTCAACTCAGTGATTTAGTTCCCTTTGCGAAGTCAGTGAACAAAGTTGTGCGTGAGAGAGTGGCCAGGTCCTTTGCGTCAAGAATGTTTGCATTAGGTTAGTGATATTTCTTTTTTCTAAATTATTTAATTTAGAATTATTTTTGGGGCACAGGGAATATGCATTATGTATTGTATTATTATGACTCTTTTACTCCATGACTACTCTATTGTCTTTCTCTCCTCTAATGTTTCTAGGTTTAGTAATTTAACTATTGATGTTACTCTTGCTTGTGAGAATAATC
Organism: Anisus vortex; assembly: GCA_949126835.1. Classification (NCBI taxonomy): domain Eukaryota; kingdom Metazoa; phylum Mollusca; class Gastropoda; family Planorbidae; genus Anisus; species Anisus vortex. The sequence continues at coordinate 10,312,139 of OX421497.1, forward strand.
ACTAGACTAGTAATTAAAATTAAATGAACCTTGCAGCTCTTTTCTGGGTCTGTTCTTTTTTTTGTTGTTGTTGTAATGCATTCTTTAGTTGAAGGGTCCCTTACTTATATACTTGTGAATATTCACTTAGGCCTATATACTTGTGAATATTCACTTATATAGGGCCTACTTGTGAATATTCACTTATATGATTGTGAATATTCACTTATATACTTGTGAATATTCACTTATATACTTGTGAATATTCAATAGTAATGAACCTTGCAGTTCTTTACTGGATTTGTTATATTTTAAACATACAATTATTATAAATTATACATAAAATCTCGATGTATTTATTTGTGCATCCTATATAATATATGAAAAAGAAATCTGTATTACAGTTAAAGCTGATGTTGTATTGAGCTAGCAATTCGTTATTGATCGGCCTATTTCGTATTTAGTGACTTTGGTTAGTGCTGCTCTTAATTAAAAATGTCCATATTTTCGTATCCGTGAGCTACGCGGTTTTATCACTGCAGTAGCTGGTGTGCAGAAATAATATTATATTTATATGAGTGTTTACGTGTTGGTTGGAGGATTTTTACACACCTGGTCCTGGACATGTTAGATTTTGTATGATCAATCTTCTCTAGTTGACGCATCACTCATCACCGCTCCTGACTTTGAATTAAAATGCATTGGTAGTGATCTCACCCACGTGACTAATTAAGTAATGAAGTTGTCGTTTACTATCTAGTATTTCTAGTAGCTAGAGTTTTTTTTTATTTTTTTTTTTTGTTTGGTGGTGGTGATGGTATAGGCCTATTCGAAGAGAAGCTCGGCAGATTTATTGACCATACCACTGTACAGTGTGTTGAAAATGGTCAGCAGAATGTCCAGTGCGACCTTCACCGACCCAGGTAGACTTCGAGTCGTGTACTGTCTTGAACGCCCGCCAGTATTTGTGTTGACTTTTTTTTTTAAGTTGCAGACGTCCCGTCTAGGAAGAACACTACCTATATATTACGTCTCTTTTTCTGTGCCCTAACCTCCTGCGGTGGTATAGACAGTGGCAGGATTTGAAGATTTGAACCTGGGACGTCACTTTGAGTGTCTAGAGTAGGCAATATACTCATCCCAATAAACGCTTCACTATTCACAGCTCTCGCATACCAGAGTAGTAGCGGTGGTGGCGAGTTTTACTATTGAATCGTTTGTATGTAGAACAACACAAGCCATCAGCGGTCTCTATATATAAGAAGCCTGCTTGTTGTGCACGCGGCCAAACGCGTTTAAAACATTGACACTATTAAATAGCATGCTTCTTAATTGTGTGTGATCACATATGAGTTGTATGCGTTTTTAATACGTTCGTAGACGTACAGTGCCAAGGAGTAACATATTATTTACCCAACTCATGATTCATTACAGCCTAAGAGTAGGCCTATTGATTATAAAAAAAAGTATTTGCAATAATAATTTGGAAGTTTTTTTTTTGCAACGTGAAAACTTTTCCAGAAAACTCATTGCACCGGTATATCAAACTCTATTTATATCACTATTTCTCTAGAAAAAAACTACAAGCTACTTTTTCGTTTTCACTGACCAGTATCTTGCTTAGACTTATTTTATTTCCTTTGGATAATGTATTGTTATAGCCTAGTTATTATAATTACTGTATAGATCTATGGCGTCACATTTTATTCAATTATTTCTATTGATTTCTTGGTGAATATAAAAAATCTTCAACATCCATTCAACACACTGTAAGGTTCTCCCCCCCCCCCTTTTTTTTTTCTTCTTTTTTTTTCCCCAACTTCTCTTAGTAATGCCTTGGTTGATTGTACCCCCCTCTTCCACACACACAAACTCTTATCCGCCTACTCCATCCCCCCCCCCCCCCCCATCCCCCCCCCCCCATCCCCCGTTGTCGTTTTGACCTCTGACTCCGATTGTGTCACTGAAAAGAGAGAGAGACAGAGACTGAATGAGAAAGTGTGCTAAAGGATTTACCGGTGAATCCAAAAGGAAGGAGATGGGGAGAGGGGGGTGTCTCAGTAGTCTAGCCTTACGCAACTAGGGGCAACTAACCAAATACAATGTGTTTCATGGTTTTTAAACCTTCAGTTGGATCATTTTAGACCATACTATAATGTGTAGGCCTACATTTTAAGTGCCTTTAAAAATTTTTTTCTTAACCAGTGGTATAGCTAGGGGAGGGGAAATGGGTGGTCCAAATTCGAAATCCCCCCCCCGGGTCCCTACTTGAGGGGACCCCCAATGGAGTGTTCGAAAAAAATGTTTTGCAGGGGTCCCCAAAGGAGTGTCCCCAAATCTCTAGTTACGCCACTGTTTTTGACATAGATCTAGGCCAGTGATGGCGAACCTTTGTGAGGCCGCGTGCCCAAAGTACAATACAAGACCAACTTATTTCTTTCAACGTGCCAACACAGCAATTAAAACCAAATATCATAACTTAGCTGTTCCATTTTTGGTAAATGATCGCGTGCCCACAGAAATGGCTCTGCGGTGCCACAGCGTGCCTGACTAGGCCCACAGCCAACATACAAACATTTTTTCTTTAAAAATTCGTACTTGGAAGTTTATAACTTGTAAAAAACAACAACACAAGAATCCATTCTATTCAATTAACTTTTTAAACACAAATGTACTTGGATTTCTAGTCATATCCCTTAAATTCTTTTACATTTGTTATAAGGCCAAACATAAACATTTTCCAACAAAGTACCGTAATTCAATGGCTTTAAGAGGCTAAGGTTCTAGTCCCTTTACATTATGTTTGCTAAACTGGTGGATTAGATAGTCTTCATATGACTAAGCTTATCAAACCATCTTCTCACACGTGTTTTAATTGAGTTCTAAAGGTTTTAATTACTTAGTTAATTTTAATGTTAAAAAGGCCTCCACCTTTTAAGGCCCTATGTTCTATAAGGAACCAAAGGGACTATCAAGTATACAGGGAATGAGTGCACACATTGAAGCCATCTTTTCTTATTTTACTTAATTGACTACTTTGTGTGTGTGTGTGAGAGTCCTGAGAATGGGGATGCTGGTCTAGAGTGCTGGGATGCCATTATGAAGGTCTCAGACTTTGAAACCCGGGAAAAATCCAGGGTTCTCTACTGGTGTCCCCTAGCATACCCAGCACTGATGGGGTGGGCGGGCACCTGGCAACAATTCACAGAAAGCTGATGCTACTGACTATTGTGCAGGGCACGCAATCCCCTTTAAAATCAAACTGTCAAACTCTTGCTTGACATGGACAGTCACTCTTGGTTTTCAGCGACCTGCAAGCTTTCTTTACTATTGCTTTCCAAGGACATGCACTCTTGCTTTACAGGGACCTGAACTCTTCCATTACTGGGGCCTGAACTCTTCCTTTACTGGGACCTGAACTCTTCCTTTACTGGGACCTGAACTCTTCCTTTACTGGGACCTGAACTCTTCCTATACTGGGACCTGAACTCTTCCTTTACTGGAACCTGAACTCTTCCTTTACTGGGACCTGAACTCTTCCTTTACTGGGACCTGAACTCTTCCTTTACTGGGACCTGAACTCTTCCTTTACTGGGACCTAAACTCTTCCTATACTGGGACCTGAACTCTTCCTTTACTGGGACTTGAACTTTTCCTTTACTGGGACCTGAACTCTTCCTTTACTGGGATCTGAACTCTTCCTTTACTGGGACATGAACTCGTCCTTTACTGGGACCTGAACTCTTCCTTTACAGGGATTTAACTCTTCCTTAAGTGGGACTTGAACTCTTCCTTTACTGGGACCTGATTTCTTCCTTTACAGGGACATGAACTCGTCCTTTACTGGGACCTGAACTCTTCCTTTACTGGGACCTAAACTCTTCCTATACTGGGACCTGAACTCTTCCTTTACTGGGACCTGAACTCTTTCTTTACTGGGAATTGAACTTTTCCTTTACTGGGACCTGAACTCTTCCTTTACTGGGATCTGAACTCTTCCTTTACTGGGACATGAACTCGTCCTTTACTGGGACCTGAACTCTTCCTTTACAGGGATTTAACTCTTCCTTAAGTGGGACTTGAACTCTTCCTTTACTGGGACCTGATTTCTTCCTTTACAGGGACTTGAACTCTTGTCTGAAAGATATTCCATACTACTATTACTATGCATAGATCCAGATTAAGATATACTCCCTCATTGTTAATCATAGTACAAATCTGTGAACTAGGCCTGCTTAGTTTTTAACTTATCATTAGGTCTGGAGTTTAATTACATTATATGAAATATTTCTAAAGAAACAAAAAAAAAACAGGATGAATTAAAGTACATAACATATTTAGTTTCCTGTTCAATATGTTTCCCTTTTGACTTGTTTCCTTTTAGGATTTTATTTTTTTGTGTAGGAAGAAAAACAAGATAGGCTGAGAAATTGTTAAGCCTATAGGATATGAACATTAAACCTTAATTCTGTGTTTGATATTAGTTTGTGTAATTGCTATAACTGACAGTTTACTGTTTTGAAAATAATAATAATAAGGCTCAGCATGTTCTATTGACCTGGTTTGAAAAGCTTAAATGAGGTGTGTGGTCTTTTGAATTTGGGACACAAAGTTCTTTTTAGAAGTGGCTATATTTGCATATTAGCTTCATCAGTTCTTTAAGTAAAGTAATCTTATCAGATCAAATTGGTCCATATGAAGCTGTATTCACCAGTTTCTGTAACTATGGCATAACTATAGATTGTGTTGCCAGCACACTGTCCATTTGCCCAAAATAATATGTACCTCTCAGAGCTGGGTAGACTCTGGCACAAATCCTAGCCTTCACCAGGATTCGATCCCGGGAACTTTTGATAAGCAAGCCAAACACGCTACCACTTGCCCACCAAGCAATGTGGAGTTAAGTGAAAATCATTTATGATCAGTTCATTTCATTTTAGGTTTCCATTTTCGTTTGAGTCCAAAGATTTTGTTGTGTTTGAAAGAGTATTCTGATATACACAGATGATGGTTATTCAATTATTTTTTTTAATTGTTTTCTAGGTTTACTGCTGTTGCTACTGCTGATATGGAGTTTGAAAGAATTGACATGAATCAGTGCCCAGCTATGCCTGGTAACCCGCTGCCCAACGCGTTTGCTGGAACTGCCAGGTGCAGAGCTTCCACAGCTGTAAGTTGTGTTCATTGTTTACGCCCTCTGTAAGTTGGTTGATTGCCATGTCCTGTGTAAATTTGTTATGCCTATGTTCGCTATCGTCTGTTTTCTTTTAGTGTGTTGTCTTTCGTATGGCTTTGTTGTTCACTGCATCACTCACCGTGTGAGAAGTAAGCTGTTACAACTTCACGGGTCCTCTGTTGTTTGTTAGGGTCTTGTTCTCTATATTTAATAACTCAAGCCACTTGATGAATCTTGAACTTGTGTACAAATATGAACAACTTCACTGGTAGCTAGCTACGCAGGAATCAACAACAACAATAAACCGCACTACTACGCTTACATAGATTTTGGTGCAGAAAGTACTAGAAATGGATTTTCTCGATTGCAAAAGAAAAGTAGAAGAGACTACTAGAAAGCATAATTGTGTATGATGTCACAACAAATATCTATCTCTAAAATAAAACACACATGCTCTCTTCACCAAAAACCAAATGTAAATTAGCAACTCTTTATGAACTAGCAAGGCTATCTCAAATACATTATAGAAACTAGTATTACATGCTAGACACATCTAAGTACATACATAGCCCTTTCAGACCAAGTTGATCCACAAGGCTTGTGAAACAGCATTCAATAGTTTCTGTGGCACAATGCCCTGCCCCCCTTATTGATCCCCAACTACTGTCAGGTGCCCGTCAGAGCTGGGTAGATTCAGGGACACCCTTGAGACCCAGGAACAAATCCTAGCCTTTACCAGGATTTGAGCCCAGGTCTCTGTGCTTGTCAGCCAAGCATGCTGCTGCTTACTCACCATTTGAAGTCTAAACAAATGTTTTTATCTGCACTCTACTTGAGACCATTATTACACCATTGCCTTCTGTAACATTGCAAAGTAAGGGATAACTATTTCATCCTTATAGTTGAATTGTATTAATAGGAATGGCCCAGTAACAATATAACATATTTGTTTTTTTCCTATCAAGTGTGAGCCTCTGATGGGTTACGGCTTCAGACGTGGTGGCTATCAATGTGTTTGCAATCCAGGCTACTACTACCCATGGTGGCACGATGGACCGTTCCTTGGCATTGAGATTGAACAGGCCACCAAAGAAGAATGGGAAGTTGGCTTTGACTGTCTTACTGTAGCAGGTAAAACATTTACCTATTTGAAGAAGACTGTTGCTTACAAACGTCAAGTTTTCGTACTAACGTTTTGTAATTAATTTCATTTTACTGGTAAAAGTGTGTGCTGGCAATTTACCTCCCTTTGTTTGTTTTTTTAGATCGCCAGGTCATCCCCAACGTCATGCCAACCTTTGTCAGGAAGAGGAGATCCGTGGTCAGCGCCAAGAGCCTATTTTTGCAGCAAGTCGCACCGGAGGACCAGAGCCCCCGCCTGACCAAGTCCCAGAAGACAACATTGATCACCACCCTCTCTGGTCTGCGTGAGGAGCTGAAACGCCAGAAGATTGAGGCTCAATCTGGCAATCCCAAAGTGATCCAGAAGAAGAAGCATGTTTCCAAATCAGCTGTAAGTATTTTTGAGAATTAGCCACCAAACATTCTGTGTGTTAGTATTTGACCAATAGGACAAGACAAAAGCTCATGATTTAAAAAAGAAAGTAAATGATATATGTTTATAAAAACAGTATTAATAACAGTATATAATTTTTCCTTCTTAAAAAAATATTTGTTAGTAAAACGGTAAGGTTTTTATTATTTGACTTGTCTAATCATGAAAAAATAAATATCTGTCAAATCCTAATAGTCTTAGTCATTTCTTTTTATGTTCCATGATAAATCATTCAATTGTTAATGTCTGTTGTTATTTTATCAAAGTTTAAACCAAGCAAAGCGCACAGACGCAGCAAGCGTGAAGCCACAGATGAACAGGCAGTCAACCGTATGATGAGGATCTTACAAAGATACCAGGAAATTACACCGGTGACCTGCAAGACTAAGAAAGCCTACGAGCTCCTGTTGCCAGGTGATGCCGCCTATGGCATGAACAAGCAGTTTGAAGCCCAGGGTCGCACTGCTCTCCGACTTGCTCACTTCTTGTCCAATTTCCTTCAAAACGTTGATGAGTACGAGGTATGGGGGCATTTCAAAAATTTACATTACACATTTTTCTAATCTTGGATATAGAAAATAGAAGTCATCTGATTGTGTGTTCAGTTCAATGCAGACCTGTCCTTTTTTTCTTCATTAACTTTACTTTTTTGGGTAGACATGCGAGCATTTAAAAAAAAGAACACCTGCTCCAAATTAGGACAGAACATCATAACTTAGGTCTACTGTTGTATCAAATTGTGTCCGTCCTAAATGACATGCAATTCCATTTTGTTTGTATTGTATTATTAGTTATAGCTCAAAATATTACATATTATTATATTCAACGAAAACAATTTTTATTTAAACAGGAATTTGGTAACTTGAGAGGAGATAGGCGTCTAAATGAAACCCAGATTTTTGGTGAAGTCATTGCCAACGTCATGGCGGACTGGAAGATTGTAGGGGCTGGCGTCTTCTTTGATCGTTACAAATTCAGAATGTCACCACCCATCAACAACACGGATCCTAGATTCGTCAACGGGATCACCAGAGAATTTTTCGGTCCTTATGCGTGGAGAATGAGGGCCACAGGCGTGGGAAGTGTCGGCGGGGCAGATTTTTTCAGGGCCATGGACTTTGCTGGATTGAAAACCTACTACACAGACCAGTCCTGGTTTAGGAGTGTCAAGGCGAGATGGGCAACTAACTTTGTAGGCCTGAAGAAGTTCACAGCTAAACCAATGATCCGGTAAGCTTTAGTTTTTGTTATAGTTAACTCTTTGACCCCTTCAGGCATTTGATTATATATTGCAGAGCACATCACACTATTCAAATGTAGCCTACTTTATAAAAATATCACATTATGTTAAATATACTTCTGTTAAACAGTAATATGTCATGCCATTTGACATTATCACTTGAAAGAAGCTGGTATCTTGTCATATTAATTGCATAATAAAGTGGTACAAACATTTATTGTCTTGTCATATTTGTTTCAGATCTAATTATGACGGTACCAGCCTGGTGCGTTTTGAGTACTACCCCTATACCTACAGAGCTGCTCAGTATGAAGACGGTGAATGGCTACGTCCCCAGTTTAAATGTGACGGCATGGTTGACAGCTGGGTTGTGACATATCTTGCTCCGTTCTTCGGAAAAGACGATATCAAGCAAAACATTGAGTTCAAGTAAGATCTGATTTCCTTAAATCAATTTCATAAAAAAAAAAAAAAAATGTACATCAATAAACTATCAAATTTAAGAATTATGCTGCATTGTTTTTGTAACATAATAATGAACATGACACTCAATGATGGTAGAAAATCATAAGGTTTATTATTGTTCTTCTTATAGTTCAGTATACGTCCTTACAATGTAAACAACAGTAGAAAGAATCAGAAATAGAATAGTTCTAATACTAAAAGAAAATACTATTAATTGTAACATAAATATACCACTACAGTTTTTTTTTAGTGTTTTCTGGCCTTAGTTTTAGAGACAAAGTTTTACTAAATGTAAAAACTCGGTATTTGGAATGCTATATTTTCTCTGTTTGCAGAGGTGTTGTGTCAGTCGATGTGTCTTTGAATGAGCTCAGCCTCGACCAGTGTCCAGGAGATTTCCACACCCCCAACGCATTCAAAAATACAGCTCGTTGTGATTTTGAATCTCAGTTTGTAAGCATTTCAATTTGAAATCTTTATTTCTTTTTTTTTTCATCTTTTTATTTTATTGTCTGCCATTGTAGTCTTTTTTTTTTCAATTCTGTCCTCAATCTGTCATCTTTTAAGTTTAAGCTTTGACTGGTGCATTTCAATCTCACCTTTTTTTTTGTTTTGCATTCTTTTACTTTGCAATTTTTTAGCTTGAAATTTTAAAAACTGTAAAACCATTATTTTCCAAGAAGGCAATAAATAGCTGTGTGTCAGTATAAAAAAAATTTGTGGATTTTTTTTTTCAAGTTAATGAAGCAGACCCCTTAATATGACACTTATGGTGTCTAACAAAGGGAAAGAAAGAGGTGGGAGAAACTCTTTTCTTCCCAATTATCTGCCCCTTATCCAATTATCTGCCCTTGTCACAATTGTGATTTTTTTTTGTTTTCTCCACTAATTGGGGGAAAACTACGGTCTGCTGTCAGTTGCTGTTTATCCAATGAAGCTTGAATGTCTGCTTCATTCTAACATTGGAGCCCACCGAGGCAGAAAAAATGTTTTCTCTGCAATAATACATGGTGGGAATTCAAGTTGAACTGCTAAGATAATGCATTATCGAGTCTTTGACAACTATTAAAGCTGTATAAAAAAGAATGTGCTTTAAGTTTAACAATAGCTTTCTCTCTCTATATGTATGAGTTAATTTGACTGGTGTGTAAATATTGTGCTTTTTGTTTGTGTTTCTGTGTTGTATTTTTGTGTGCATTATTTGGTTGGCCATTCTTTATACATTTTATTATTATGAGCCAAAACCTGTATAAGCTAAATTTCATAAAGCACACCACTATATCAGGTACTAACAAAAATACTTTCACTATATAGGATTATTATTCAACTAAAGCTATTTATAAATTACTTGACTCGCATATATATCAATAGAAATATTTTACTCATTTGCCATATTTTAATGATATTTATATGCTAGTGTAATGAACAAGAGCAGAACAAATTTTAACACTTATAAAAAGCTACATTTCTATCATTATTAGTATTTCATTAACTGTTGCATTATTTTTATTTTATCTTTTTTTTTCTTGTTTTCCTTTTTTTTTTTTGCCTAAGCAGCTTGTTGTGCATTTGACTTTGTGATTTTTTTGTTCAATTGTTTGTATTTGTTGTCTCTTGTGTTGCTAAACTTGCACTCCTGTTCCTGTACTTGGCACTGGCGGAATAGTCACGGGTGTACAAAAGTGATTGTTTCCTGGTGTCAAAAACAGTAGCAGTGAAGGTCAGCACTGAAGACAGGAGTGAAGGACACCGCTTTTCGCATGTTTTTTTTCTTTTTATTTTTGAATCTTTTTATTTTTTCTCACATTTATATATATCTTGATTTAAAAAGTCAGATTTGAATTTTTTATATATATATATATTATTTTACAATTTATCTTAACAAGAGGTGATTGTGTTTAGTTTTAAAATATTTTTTTTTCAAAATAACACTTTATTTAGCTTATTAAATAAAATTATATTTTAAATTTTGTTTACTAAACAACATACACACATGATATTATAACTTTCTTAACTAAATCCCATCAGGACTTTAGTTCAACTTATTTCCTCTTTTTTTTTTAGATCAGAAAGCCTGGATTTGCTTGTATTTTATTTTCAAATTGAAAACATTTTCACATTATTGGCATTTCATATCAATCATTTAAAAGCACAAAGACATTCTGCTGAAACAGTGATGTATTGATATGTTGCCAGTGTGTAGAATCTTAAAAATTACAGGTGCTTTTCTTAATGAGAACCTGTTTATCCCAGAATGAGTATAATTTGCTTGAACTAGGAATAGAGTAAAAGTTTAAGGCATTTATATTTTTTTGGTCCAGTGTAACTAAGAAATGTTTGCTGTCATGCTTTCAGTGTACTGTGATTGAAGGCAGAAGATACACCACTGGCTACTATAAGTGTGAGTGCCGCCAAGGTTTTGAGTATCCGTTCAATGACCTCAATTGGTACTACGACGGGCAGACTATGGAGCAGGAGTATAGAAAATTGATGCAAGGGTTACCTAACAGGTAATTTATTCCACCTGTCCATTCCATACTATTACATGTATTTCAAATGATAGAATTCAAAACTGCACATTCATATTGCTGTTGAAAATATATTTTCAGCATTCATTTTTTGTACAAATATTGATTTATCATTGTTGTAATATATTTTATTGTAATTAGTCAATTGCAATGTGAAAAAGGAAATAAACAAAGATAAATGTAAAAGAAAAATGCAACATTTAAAAAAATGTTTATTGCAAAAGACAAGTAAACTTTAAAATGAGACAGAAAGAAATTTCCCTTTTAGATTATGTTTTTGATATGATACTTGTGAAAGTTTGGGTTAACCTCATGAAATAATTTTCTTCCCTGTAATTTTATTGAAAGTGCAATTATAGCTAAGGCTTATTTACTGATAATGAAATTATTGGAATTAAAATTGAGATTGTTTAGAAGAGACTTACATTAAATAGCTTTAAACTTAATCACTTACTAAGGAGTATGATAGTTGTAAATGCAAAGGAAAGTAAAAATGTTCCTAGTCATTGGTGACCATTACCCCATATTCTATCTTTTAACTCCAGAATGTTATAGTTTCCAAAATAGAATGTAACATTTATTTGTCAACGTTTTGTTCATTGCAGATTTGAAACCCTGAAGTGTCGTAAAGCTGGTGCCGCTGCCTTGTCCTCAAGCTTGCTCTCATTGCTCTGTGTAGCAGTCCTCAATTACTTGTTACTAAAACATTAGTTGACTTCCTCCCTACATTTTTTACATGTCACAAATCACTCAATGAATGGTAGTTATTTTTTAGAGTAACTAATTTTCTCTTTAATTTGATAGTTATAAAAGTTATTATAAGAATACTTCTCTTTGCAAATTTCATTGGTGTTTTGGAAACATAGAAGACAGGACATTAAATGAAGACTTGTTCAGCCATTTGAAATGTGAGCAAGACCTTCATTGGAACATTTGCTCATGCTTCTCATATATATATATGCATACATATTATTAAAGATTATACACACAAACGTTTTTATTCTCTGTTTATCAGTTTTAAAAAAAAATATTTCAAGTCTGTGTTAGGATAATTATATTGTTCACAAACTTGTTGACTCTCAGGCGGATTCACATTCTACAACATTCCCAAGTTGTTAAAAGTGTTCGTACTTCAACAAAACCTCTCTTTACAACAATTTCTTTCTGACACGAGTCTTTTATTCATATTCAGGTAAAACTGACCTGTATATAGATCTTATGCACATGTTTTTTATTTTCTTTTATTGACGTTTTTTTTTATACTGTACATTATGTTAAACATAGAAAATACTGTATTGTTATCAACTGTTACAAATGTGTTTATGGAATATATGTTCTGTTTGTGCCAATGTACATAAATTTGGAGTGAAAAGATTGGCAGGCTAATAAATTCATGTGTCAAAGTTGTGTGTAATTTTCATGATTTATATTATATTTATCAGAAGCACATGGATAATTTTAGATATCTCAATGCCACATTAAATTTAAATTGTTATCTTTTGGACAGGAATTCTAATACAGCTGAAATGCAATTCCTATATACTGTAAAATTTTATATTGTATGCATAATAGAAAAAAGGAATAGCTTAATTTTTTATTTAAAACAATGAACATGTTAATGTAAATAAAACTATGAAACATTTTACCTTTGTTTATTTCTTGCGATGTTAGAATTATTTTTTATTGTATATTTTTTCTTTCTTTCAAGACACACTTGAAACATAATCAAATTCATTCCTTCGCTTTATGTCTAAATTCAACTGAAAACAGCTTTTACATTTAAATAATGTTAATTAAACATCAGGTGCCTTCTATTAGTTATCACTTGAAGTAAGAAACTCTTATACCTGGTACCCGGTATGTTTATTGGCTTTAGTATTAATCTGAGGGATAACAATACTATGTTCTATATTTGTATGAAAAATGCTGGCAAACTCTCTATAATAAGTTCTACTTTGTGTCTAAAGGCAGCAGACAACTTTTTATGACAACAGAATAGTGTGAGGGATTTCTTGTGTAGTTTTAATTTCATATCTTTTTTTTTTGTTAGAAGCGAAGATATATTTTTGTAAAAAATTTAACCTACTCATGCTGTATTCTATTAACATTCCATTATTTGTATTTGTTCATATTGATGAATATTGACAATAAAATTTTATATCTTTTTGTGTGGTGTGTGTGCCACTTCTTCATCTTATTATTAATTTCTTATTAAAATCTAAAATGTTTTCATTAAATGTTAAATGTAATTTAAGAAGTAATATTTAATAAGAAACAAAACTTTTTAAGGTACCGGTATATAATTATATAAATGCTCATTCTATTGCACCATAAAGAAAATCATTACAATTACATTATACAAGTAACAATTTGACAGAATAAAAAAAAATATATAGTTAATACAATACAGAAGTTAAAGCTTCAAAACAAATTCAAAGTAATGCATTGCCATAAATAGTGATCTTAGCAATTAGATTTCAGAATTTCTTTTCATCAGTTGCAATCATTGTGTGATAACAAAAATATTTAAGGTTAAAAGAACATTCATATTGTGATCAATAAAACTTGTACGAATAAAAATGCATAGCCCTTCATCTTCAGGGTGTTGTTATGAAGGGAGAGTAAACCTTTCTTTGATAATTGTACACCCATAGGGATTGTGTAGCCAGCACAATCTTTACTTTTCAGTTGATGTCAAGGAGTTGGGGTAGGGTCACAGAATAGGTATATAACAGAATGCGCAATCCCTATAGTATATGTGCAGTCACTAAAAGTGAAGCTAGGCTTTTCGCCATTTTCTTTTGATTCAAGGCAGTGGTCACTAGAAACGCTACTATAGTAAAATGATAAAGGCTTAATTTATGACATATCTACTCTTAGCAAGCTTAGGACTAAAGCAAGGCTACTAATATTAAGTAATATGAGGTTACAACTTTCCGTTGTTTATCCTTTATGAGGTCAGGATAGCCATGTAGTTTGACATGTTTATTTGTACGACAATCTATCGTTTTTACATCAATGTTGCAGTTTATTACACAGCAGCCTTTGTGCCTTTTGCCTGAAACATAAGCTTTGGATGTTCGAAATTGTATATTTGATGAAAAAGACATTGTAAATTAGCATAAATATATAGTGCAACCAGGACAGCTGCGTTTAAACAGTATGGCGTCGGTATTACTTCCGGAAACAGACAAAAATGCGATTGCGCATTCTGTTGTATATTTATTCTGTGGGGTAGGGTTATCCCTGAGACCATGGGTACAATTTAGGCTTTTAAAACAATATTTATAGGTCAGGATTTGAACTTGGTGGACCTTCTAAGTAGTGAATACCATCAGCATGACATAACTCAGTGAAACAAATTGTTGTAAGCTGTAGTAGTAGTAGTAAAAGTAGTAGTTCTGTGAAGACATTATTTAAATGGTAACAAAAAAACACTTCTAGTGGGAAATTCTCATATCACTGATTATCAGATATGGTTATATTAATTCCTGAAATTGTTCTTTTTTCATACCGTACTCAATGCTAATAAATAAGCTCAGTCCTATTTCTCAAAGGCAGACTTTATGAAAAATTCAACCATGGCACAATCCATTATATACAGTAATACAAAACTTAATCTCATTCACACTTGTACAACTTTACAAAATTTTCCTACATTTTCTTTTTTACAAAAACAACATAATTTACAGTATTTACAAGTATGAGTATTATAGCATTTGTAAAAGATCATTGTAATCGTACGGTAAATAGAATGTTCATCCAAATTAGGCAAAATGTATAAAGTAAAATCATTCATTAAGATTAGAACTTAAAGTAAAATCATTCATTAAGATTAGAACTTTTAAGAAAGAATTAAATCTAAATTGTCATTAATCATAACAACCGGTTAACATGAGAATGGTTTGAACTAACCAGACCTGTTTATATTGATCAACATAATGTAAATATGACTTTAAAAAAAACAGACATAAACAATGTCAGTAACTGAAGTATAAATGTAGGTAAAATACATCAAAGGCTTCCAATCATCTCTATTGGAAGAGGAAACAGTGCAGTCCACTGATTTATAAAAAGAATGGATTGGGCCCGGAAAGTATTCTTGAAGCCAAAATTAATAGGCTTACACGTGACTTTCAATTATCTATAATATTAGATTTTCTAAACACTGACCTGTAAATACATTTCAGGTGACTTCCTTTTTATCGTTTAGAATTGTTCTAATTATTGGTGGTTTATTCCAATAACTCGCTTTTATGGATAAGTGAATATTGTAATCAATTCCGGGTTAAATTTGCACATACACATTTATTACGGAGGCCCAATCTATTCTTTTTATAGATCAGTGGTGCAGCCTTAATGGAATTAAAACAAATATCAATACTTTTGATAATTATATAGTTGATAAACCAAACAATTGCTTGATAAACTTTTAAAAATAGATGGACCAGTGTCTGACATTTGTATATCAACTGGAGGAAGCCAAAATATCACAAAATGCAAACAAATTCAATCTTACTATTAATACTATTATGTATACTGACCGAATAAAAAATACAACATAAATTCAACAATATGTTGTTACAATAAAACATAGAGGAATTCTACAGGCATCATAGAGCAGGAAATCAACAAATGCCTGGCACAGACGACCCTGGTGGCATAGTGGGCTGGGAAGACATTGACTGCAAAGGGATAATGTTTTTCTTCTGCTTGCATGCGGGCCCATGACGAGTGAGGTTTGCCTTTGTACGGAATGCTTTGTTGCAAAGTTGGCAGACATAATTCCTTTCATTGTTGTGGATTTTCAAATGTTGCTTGTAAACTTGGTTCTTGTAGAAAACCTGAGGGGAGATACAGAAAATAAATGCAACCTATGGTGTACATAACATATTACTGTATTGTCTATTGGCCACAGTGTCATTAAATTTGTAACATTTCTACTTAACAACTTGTTAAATTAAGAACTTAGGATGGCGTAAAAGAGCAAAGTGCCATTTTGGTAAAAGAGTCAAATGCTGAGAAAGACAAGTGATGAAGTAATTATTGAAGTAGTGTGGCGGTCAGTCATTACAAAAGGAAGGGTGAGTTATTTGTAGAACTAGGACTAGGGTAATTATCGAGAAATAGATATTAAGGTCAATACTTGATAATACAGTTGATACACAAGAAATATTGATAATTATAGAGGAAGAGAAAATAAAGTAAAAATACAAGAATTTTGGAGAGGTACACAAAAATTATGCAGCTGATTATGAAGAAAGAAACACAAAATAACTAGTCTTTCAGACAGAACTGCAATGCAAAGCGCTATCATTCCGCAGACAAAAAAACCCAGAAAGACAAGAGCTGTGCTATTATTCACCACTAAAGTCTATCTTGATGATGACAAACCTTGTCGCAGTGCTCGCACTGAATCTTGTTTTGCTGGGTGTGCTGAAGTTCATGCTGCTTCCGCGTGAAGGCCCTGGTGAACCTGTCACCGCAGAAGCCACACTGTTCATTTTTAACTGGCATGTGCGTGTTCATGTGGTGAGTCAGGTGAGCTTTCTGCCGGAAGTCTTTGCCACAAATCTGGCACTTGAAGTAGCGCTCACCTAGGCAAAGTAAAGAGAAAATAAAACAAGCTCATTGTCTAGTTCATCAAATGGGATTTTTTTTGTAATTGTGTCATACATTGATTGAAAAGACACATGGAGTTTTAAACCACGTTATACCCAGAAACATGGAGTTTTTAACACTATTAACAGATTATACCTAGGCACATGTTTTTTTAACCAATATAATGGGCTTTGGGTTTAAAAGTCCAGTAAAACAGCAAAATGTATCTGAAGTTACAGGGGGCCCCAAGTCTCTTGAGCAATGTGCACACCCAGGATAGAACACACAGTGACTTCAAAAACATTGACCTTCACAACCCATGAACTCTGCTTGGCCAGCCTAAGTGACAAAATGGCCTTGAAACGGAGTATTTTATTACATTACATTGTATTAAGGAGTAATACAGTATTAATATGTTGCTGTTTTTTTACTTACAACATTAACATGATATATTATAAGTTCAATTATACACAATGTATGCAGTGGCCACAAACTGGTGAATGCTGCTTCACGGGCCCTTTGATCAATTTGGTCCGATGGGTACTTTACTTACTTAATTATACATAACAAATAAAAAACAAAGATGATTGACCTGTATGGGCTTTGACGTGCTTCCTGAAATTGCTGCTGTCTGAAAATCTTTTGTTGCAGTGAGGGCAAACACACTTCTTCACTTTGAGATGCACGGAGGTGACATGGGCGTTCAGGTGCGACACCTGGGAGAACCTGCGGGAGCACTGGCCACACTTCTTGGTCCGTGGCTTTGGGTGCTGCAGGGTGGTGTGGCTGCGCACCTAAGTAAACATAGAGGGAGATGAAGTAAACATAGTGGGAGATGAAGTAAACATAGAGGGAGATGAAGTAAACATAGAGGGAGATGAAGTAAACATAGAGGAAGATGAAGTAAACATAGAGGGAGATGAAGTAAACATAGAGGGAGATGAAGTAAACATAGAGGGAGATGAAGTAAACATAGAGGGAGATGAAGTAAACATAGAGGGAGATGAAGATAAACATAGAGGGAGATGAAGTAAACATAGAGGGAGATGAAGTAAACATAGAGGGAGATGAAGTAAACATAGAGGGAGATGAAGTAAACATAGAGGGAGATGAAGTAAACATAGAGGGAGATGAAGTAAACATAGAGGGAGATGAAGTAAACATAGAGGGAGATGAAGTAAACATAGAGGGAGATGAAGTAAACATAGAGGGAGATGAAGTAAACATAGAGGGAAATGAAGTAAACATAGAGGGAGATGAAGTAAACATAGAGGGAGATGAAGTAAACATAGAGGGAGATGAAGTAAACATAGAGGGAGATGAAGTAAACATAGAGGGAGATGAAGTAAACATAGAGGGAGATGAAGTAAACATAGAGGGAGATGAAGTAAACATGGGAGATGAAGTAAACATAGAGGGAGATGAAGTAAACATAGAGGGAGATGAAGTAAACATGGGAGATGAAGTAAACATAGAGGGAGATGAAGATAAACATAGAGGGAGATGAAGTAAACATAGAGGGAGATGAATTAAACATAGAGGGAGATGAAGTAAACATAGAGGGAGATGAAGTAAACATAGAGGGAGATGAAGTAAACATGGGAGATGAAGATAAACATAGAGGGAGATGAAGATAAACATAGAGGGAGATGAAGTAAACATAGAGGGAGATGAAGTAAACATGGGAGATGAAGATAAACATAGAGGGAGATGAAGATAAACATAGAGGGAGATGAAGTAAACATAGAGGGAGATGAAGTAAACATAGAGGGAGATGAAGTAAACATAGAGGGAGATGAAGTAAACATAGAGGGAGATGAAGATAAACATAGAGGGAGATGAAGTAAACATAGAGGGAGATGAAGTTAACATAGAGGGAGATGAAGTAAACATAGAGGGAGATGAAGTAAACATAGAGGGAGATGAAGTAAACATAGAGTGAGATGAAGTAAACATAGAGGGAGATGAAGTAAACATGGAGTGAGATGAAGTAAACATAGAGGGAGATGAAGTAAACATAGAGGGAGATAAAGTAAACATAGAGGGAGATGAAGTAAACATAGAGGGAGATGAAGTAAACATAGAGGGAGATGAAGTAAACATAGAGGGAGATGAAGTAAACATAGAGGGAGATGAAGCAAACATGGAGGGAGATGAAGTAAACATGGAGGGAGATGAAGTAAACATAGAGGGAGATGAAGTAAACATAGAGGGAGATGAAGTAAACATAGAGGGAGATGAAGTAAACATAGAGGGAGATGAAGTAAACATAGAGGGAGATGAAGTAAACATGGAGGGAGATGAAGTAAACATGGAGGGAGATGAAGTAAACATAGAGGGAGATGAAGTAAACATAGAGGGAGATAAAGTAAACATAGAGGGAGATGAAGTAAACATAGAGGGAGATGAAGTAAACATAGAGGGAGATGAAGTAAACATAGAGGGAGATGAAGTAAACATAGAGGGAGATGAAGTAAACATAGAGGGAGATGAAGTAAACATGGAAGAAGATGAAGTAAACATGGAGGGAGATGAAGTAAACATAGAGGGAGATGAAGTAAACATAGAGGGAGATGAAGATAAACATAGAGGGAGATGAAGTAAACATAGAGGGAGATGAAGTAAACATAGAGGGAGATAAAGTAAACATGGAGGGAGATGAAGTAAACATAGAGGGAGATGAAGTAAACATAGAGGGAGATGAAGTAAACATAGAGGGAGATGAAGTAAACATGGAGGGAGATGAAGTAAACATAGAGGGAGATGAAGTAAACATAGAGGGAGATGAAGTAAACATAGAGGGAGATAAAGTAAACATAGAGGGAGATGAAGTAAACATAGAGGGAGATGAAGTAAACATAGAGGGAGATGAAGTAAACATGGAGGGAGATGAAGTAAACATAGAGGGAGATGAAGTAAACATAGAGGGAGATGAAGTAAACATAGAGGGAGATGAAGTAAACATAGAGGGAGATGAAGTAAACATAGAGGGAGATGAAGTAAACATAGAGGGAGATGAAGATAAACAATCAAATACATTTTGTAAAAAAACTAACATTGTTTGAACATCGATCAGCTTTCATTCAAATAAGATACTCACCTGCTTTCTATCAGGAAATATCTGCTTGCACACTGTACAGTGTGGGCACAGCTGGTAGAACACATTCTTTGGGTTGGGTGTAATACCTTTAAAAAAAACAATAACAATTGTTTGGTTAAGAATGTTAACAGTGAACTAAATAATTTTCTTTCTGGTTAGGCATTAGTTCTTGTTAAAGCAGAAGTTTTTTTCTCTAAAATCATTTGAACATTCCCAAACTTTCCTCAAAACTCTACAAAATTTCCAAACCAATTTTTATCAGCATGAGGGAAATTTCAAAATGTTCACTGGCAGCTTATATAGGTAAGTCCAAATAAAACAAAAATAATGTTTGAGGATGTTTTAACCTTTTAACTACCTCGTTTTTTTAAATATAAATATTTGCATACTTTTACCATTTATTTATTTATTTATGACATCAATGTGAAGTCCTCTGTATTTCATTGTACGGAAATGATGACGTCGATATGACGTCCAGGGTATTTAATTAAGGGGTTAAGTAAAAAAAGTCCTGGGAGTAATATTAAAGACTTAATTGACTTAGCTGTATCATTTTTTCACTTACGTATGAACAGTTATCGAATTATAAATAATATTTATAATATCCTGTGTTATTAAACTTTATTCATTTCTTGAGTGGCTTGTGTTCTTTGTAGACATTTCTGATTAACCAGAGACAATGGATGTCATAATAATACTTTGCTTAATTATAGTAGTTTTAGAAAATTTACTTTATTGAAAAGGAATTATTATCGAGCTGCTTTTATCAACCTTTGTTATTATTTAGTAGGTGCAAAAGTAAACACCAACCCACCTAAACAAAACACTAAAAAGAACTTTCATGCCATAATAAAGGAATATTTAAAATTACGATGCGGGAAAAAGTCATGGTTCCTTACCAAGTAAGCGAGCGTAGTCTTTGGCAAACCAATATCGAAGTTCCTGCCCGGGACTGATGTCCAGTCGGGTCACAAAGTACACGTTGGACCCGTGCTGGAAGGCGACCAGGTTGTGCTCGGAGGACAACCTGGCAGGCTTGACAAACATCAGCCAGTTGGAGGAGTTTTCATCGCTCGTGTCCACCACCTTAGTGCTGCTCTCACTAAAAGTCTGTTGAATGGAAGAGTTCATGATTACATTCTCTGGTCATTGCAGTCTATTAGTATCCCTTTCCTACCAATATGATCCGTAGCGCGAGTGAAGCAGCGTTTACCAGTTCCGCAGCGCCATGGCATGCAAGGGGATAGGTGGTCAGCACAACGCCAAGCCGCCTTACTACTGACATGCCAGGTACTCATCAGAATTGGGTAGATTCAGGGACACCCTACGTAACAGGAGGAAGCAAACATATCCTAGCCTTCACTGCGATTCAAACCAGGGAGTTTCAGTGCGACAACCAAGCAGGCTACCGCTTAACCACAATGCCCCATTGCAGTTTATCAAGTGATATTTAAAGCTCATTATTCATTGCAGTTTATCAAGTGATATTTAAAGCTCATTATTCATTGCAGTTTATCAAGTGATATTTAAAGCTCATTATTCATTGCAGTTTATCAAGTGATATTTAAAGCTCATTATTCATGCTAAAATACTTGAGTTTAATAACTATATTTAAAGCTCATTATTCATGCTAAAATACTTCAGTTTAAGAACTAAGTAGGGGGTTTGTAAGAGAAACTATTGCACATGAACATCGATCATTTTATTCCAAAGCACTTTGTATTGCAATATATTATATTTATCGTCAAAACATTTGATTTAATGACTATAAAATTTGGCATTGAAACAAGTGTACATGTTTTTTTGTTTTTTTTTAAATATGCTGAAGGACAAAACATCTGTAATCAAGACAAATTTCCATTTGTTTGGATCAATAAAGAAATCTTATCTTATCTTATCTTATGTTAAGAGATTACGTTTGAATATTTTTAGTAAAAATGTTAATATTTGATCATCTTGAATTCTGTGATTTTGTCTTTGAAAACCTAAAAAATCATTTACTTTATATTTTGCATTCTCTTATTGAAGAAAATTATTAAAGAACCAAAACTAAATATGCTGTTCCATGAGTACTTGTCTGGCTCATTAGGAGAGAAATTTTTACAAATTTCAGAAGATAGAACATTAATCTAAAAAGCTATCCAAAATTACTTATAACTTGGAATTTTTTTATCTTTTGTCTGAGATTGGATTTAAATCCTTGTGCGTAGGATATAAAAATCTTCTCTATTTACAGGATAGGTTAGTGTCTTTGGATAAAGTAAAATCTATAAGATATCTACCCAGCTAGTTTAGCTGACCATAGTGAAGTGATCACAGAAACAGGTGAAATTTATGTGGCGAAAAGAATTTCACAGAGAAATCATGGCTAGAAATTGAAGACAATAAAACGAATTCACTGGGTTACCTGCCATAAGGAGAAACTCCTTGTTGAGCCGAGCTGATCACATGACACTGGTGAACCAATGAGTGGCCCAAATTTAGTTCTGACTGGAATAGCTTCCTTGGCAAAAACACCTAGAAGTTTTAAAAATAAAAAGTTTCCATTTTCAACACAGTTTCAACACACATTAAAGAAAGAGTAAGAAATATCTTATTGAAAATATCATAATTTTCATGTGAATAAATCAAAATGAATAGTTCAGGTCTGGGGCTACAACAGTTATATTTATTAGAAAAACAAGCCTTTTGGCAGCCTTTTACTTTGCATCATTTCTCATTATTAACATTAGTAATTTGATAGTTTGGACAACAAAAATATCTTTAACTCTTTTTAATTAATAAATCATTCATTAAAGTTTTATTTTTATCATGCTTTTCTGATGATCTGGAAAATGTTAACCCTTAATGAAATATGTAGCCAATACTCATCAAAACACCCCGAGAGTGTATACATGCAAGAACAATGCCAGATGATGCATTTCTGATACATTTCTAGGACTATATTGAAAGAACTGGTCTCACAATTTAGCGATTCTGGCTCTGGTTAAAAGTACTTTTATGACAAATAATGTTCTGTATCTAATAGGAAACTAATTCAGATGTTAAAAGGTTTTTGCAGTTATATAATAATATGTAATGCAAATATATACAGTGGGAATTGTTGAACAGGGTGGCCTGACATGTTTGTTTTTAACACAAACACCTTAACTCCCTTAACACAAAATCCAAAGGGATCATCACCAATGGGGTTGATTACTCAACTTCTTTTGTCTTGGCCAACTATTAACCCTTCCCATACCGACCTACTTCTATCTATGCTGCCTTAGTTCCGCTATATACGCGCCCGGGACTGTAAGGGTTAATGGAATAAAAAAAGTCATTTGTTTACTGTGGACATCTGTAAATTCTTTAAACACTAACAAATATTTCGGTCCCCAGTGGTTGATGTGATGAATGATTTTCACTGAACATAAGATTCAGAGCTTACACATTCAATGAAATGTGACAAATGAAAAATTATACCAGTGTTATTTGTGTGCCCCACGATGGTGGAGGTGTCAAGCCTCAGGCAGGACGGCAGGGTCAGACGGGCGTGAGACAAGATCGGTGTGTCACAGACGTAGGAGTATTCACTGGGGTGAAACTTGCACTGAGTTTTGTACATGATGTTGCAGTCCACGCAAACTATAACAATGCAACAAACAATAAAATTGAAGTAATAATATGTTTTAAATGTTTTTATAATCTATTTCAACATTTGTTTTTGAAATAATGAAATTGCTATTTCCAGACTTTTTTTATATTCTTAACTATGTGATTAAATTTGTAACAAGGTCAACTTACAGTTTCCAAACTCTTGGGCAACATCAGCATCTCCACATCTTCCATCTGAGTTACTTCCCCTTACATACATATCATAAACTGAGGATGAACAACAAAATAAATGCAATGTTTCTACCCAGATATAGGTTTGTAAAATCAAGATTTTCCAACAATAAAATTGTCCAGTAATGATTTTGTCTGCACTGAGGCTGTTAGTGAATAAATGGCCAGAGTTGCTCCATTACAAAGTGCACCTTATTTATATTTAAAACATTCTTAAATTTGACTTCATACCTGACTCATTGGCATCTTCCATTGTTTTCCTGCTTATTTTTAAGATAAAACTAGACAACTAAATGAAATATTTGTAGAAAAAAAAATTCAGAAATACATGTTAGACCAAACTGATCCATAGAGCCAGTGAAGCAGCGTTCACCTATTTCTGAAGCCACAACATACTAGGGATTGCATGTCCAGCACAATGCCCAGCCCCCTTTACTTTACCCCAACCTAAGCCAGGTATACATCAGAGTTGGGTCGACTCAGAAACACCCCCCCCCCCCAGAGCCAGGACAAAATCCTAGTTTTCACCAGGATTCAAACCCAGGACCTTCATTACGCCAGCTGATTGAACTGCTGCTCTGCCACCATGCTCATAAGAATATTTGTTGAAACAAAAGACAGGGTTCGTACAGAAAAATTGCCTAAAAATTCCAGGAGTTTTCCAGGAGTGTTCCAGAAGTTTTTCAGAAGTAAATTTTTTGGAAAGCCAAGCTGGGCTCTTTAAAAAAAACAGACACCTCGCTACACAGCATTTATATTCGTTTTACAAAATGACGGGGACTTATGTAGCCTACATCCCAAGTTTGGATAGAAAAAAAAACAAGATCTAGTAAAAAAAAAAACATAGAGTGGCATCACTGGTGTCATCAACAATTGCATGCTGTTACGAAACGTAAATTCCCTACATTGTAATGTTAATAAACCAACTAAACCATTTAAGCGAATTGCGTTTAAACGATACAAAATATTTCTCAGCTCACGGTTTTCCCCGGGTTTTTCCTAACCTAATTAAAGCATTATTGTTTTTTTATTAACCTCGATAAAAACATGAACTGTGCACGCGAATACAGCATGTCAAGGTCGTCCGGTCTCTCCTTATTTTGTTAGAGCATTATTGCTTCTTCTTAATAAAAAGTATCTGTTCACGCAGTCAGCACGCAGGCTTGATTAAAATTCTCGTGTCACTAGGCTGTCGGGTTTTTCCAACGATTGACCCGTAATATATTTCTACGCAATTCGACACTTTAGTCAGTTCTTGGCTTGCATTCGATCTAGTAACATCAAATATACTCCGCTCTGAGTATCATTTCTATTTGATTTGTATTATGGAAAATTTATTATTCTACTATTAACTACAATGCTATATGTTCATTGAGGATATTCATTACTAATTGGAATATGTGTATTTCTTGATTGTGTATATAATATTATTTGGATTCCTACTGGATTGATGTTGTAAATTAAACCAAATTTATCGTTGCTTTCTACACAACTTGGTTAACGTCAATATTTCAAAGTTATATACATGTGTGTATGTGTAATATTTATACAACTATTTTAATAATCTACACTACCACTCAACATCGAGGTTCTTGCTGTATAATATGAGCCACACAAATAATTATACATGAAGTAAATCAACTGAAAACTCTAAAACTACGCTATGTGAATTGCCAGGGGATACTAAGAACCACGGAATACTCTAGACAACTACAAATAAACTTCAGAATGATATAATAAGATCTTCACTAATACAAGGATACTCACACTAATAATAACAATACTATAACTATTATTTTCATAAATTGAATGGGGGCTCTAGCCGTAATAACATTATAAATCATAATTATACTTGTGTGATATAAATAGAAGGTCTCATCCATAATTTATTATGGTGAATAAATTGCCTTGTAATAAAATGGGTTTTGCTCGTCAGTGATTTACTAACAAACGTTTAGAGGATTTGCTTCAACTTCAAGAATCGTTATACTATTTACACAAACTATTTACAACTGCCGTAATACATACTCGTAACTTGGATGGATTGTGTTGGAAAATATGAACAATATACAATATACTAAAGATTGTGATTGAATTGAACATTGCTATTGAGAATCGGAAAACTTAACTATTCAGCCTGGAAAAGTATCTTGTGTATTACCTTATCAAACAAAGTAACTCTAAGAAAGTATTATTTTTATGACCTTGTTGTGACAAATCTGAACTGTGTGGTGTAGTGAATTATTCAAAGGACAGAAAGTAAGTTGGACTCTTTATTGTATTATTAACAAGATTTATAGTAACTTTTAATAATATATAAAATGGAAGCCACAAATAATCTTACATGGGATCCAGAGATATTTGATCTAACCTCAGAACAGCTTAATAAAATGTCGATGATACAACTAAAAGAATTGGCTAAATCATTGGGCATTTCTATCACAGAAACTAGGCCATCAAAAACTAAATTACTTCAAGAGGTAACTGAGTGTTTAAGAAAACAAGGTACACTAATTATTGAAGAAACTACTGCTAATGATAACATTAATGATGAATCAGATGATGAATTACCTTTTCCTATAAAACAAAGAGTAAAGCATACAACTGGTGACTTAAGTGAAGAATTGAAATTTAAACTTGAGTTAAGAAAGATGGAATTAGAGATGGAAAGAGAAAGAGAAAACAAGAGAATTGAGATGGAAAGAGAGAGAGAAAGCCAGAGAATTGAGATGGAAAGAGAAATAGCAAGAGAGAAAATAGCAAGCCAAGAAAGAATTGAGATAGCAAGGTCTCGTACGTCAAATCATTCGAATGCAAGCTCTGAAGCAGATGCAGAACTGTATAAGTTTAAGAAACATATTCCAGTTTTTGAAGATAATTCGGTGGAAGAGTTCTTCATGATTTTCGAGAGAAACGCTAGAGACTATCAATTTCCCGAGGGCAAGAAAGCTATACTCCTACGCTCAGCTCTGAACAAAGGAAAGGCACTTGATGTTGTATTAAGTCTTACTGAAGAGGAATTGTACGATTATGAACTGATCAAGAATAGAGTACTGCTAAGTTATGCACTAACACCTGAAAAATATAGAAAAGTGTTTCGTGAGTCTAAGAAAGAACAGGAACAATCCCATGTTGATTTTCTAAGACAGAAAAAGAAATATTTTGAAAGATGGATTCGATCCAAAGGTGTAAACAAAGACTTTGATAAATTAGCTAATCTTATGCTAATGGAAGACTTTAACAATAACATCAGAGGTGATGTAAGAATACATTTAGCAGACAAAGGTGTAGAACAAGTAGAAACAGCAGCAGTAATGGCAGACGAATATGTTATTATCCATTCCAGCAATAAATTTACAACAGTTGATAAATCAAAATTCCAGAATCGAGATATGAAGGTAGAAAAGAAAACCATAAATCCAAATGAATCCTATCAATCAAAGAGACATCAGCAGAGCAATGAAGGTCCAACAAATTCCAAGCCAACCTGTAGCCATTGTAAACGAATTGGACATACTAAGGAAAAGTGCTGGATATTGAATGGGAACCCGAATAAAAAGAATGTTGTCTTATCGTATGTAGCAATGCCAAAACAAAGAACTCATGTAAATGTAAAGAAGGATGTTAGAACTCAAACAGAGATACCTAGTGCTAATGCAGATAACCTGACAAAACACACGTATCTAGGAAACTTGAAACCAGAAATAGTTCCTGAAATAGAGACAATGGTTTTCAATAATTCTAATTCTAATCATAGCTCCAAGGAGTCTATATCAGATAGAATCACCATGAGTACTAAACATACCTCTTACAAAAATAACTTGGATACAGATCTCATCGATACTGAGATACCAAGCAATTGTTTGCCATTCATTGAAGAAGGTACCGTGTCATCCATAATAAATGGTGTCACTAGTGAAAAGAACATCAGAATACTCCGTGATACAGGGGCTGAGGTTTCACTACTTTTAGAGAATACTGTTCCTACGTCACAATCGACATATACAGGACAGGATCTTACTATTCAAGGTGTATCAAGGAAAAATGTACAAGTTCCTTTGCATCAAATACAGCTGAAGAGTGCGTACTTCACTGGAAATGTAGTTGTGGGTGTGTACAAATCACTTCCGTTTAAAGGCGTTTCTTTAATACTGGGAAATGATATTGCTGGAGATGTGGTGCATTCCATATCCAAGAAAAAACAATACCTCAATAAAAGTGAGAGCTTTATCAAACCTATATGCATCGTCACGAGAGGTATGGCCCAACAACAAAAGTCTGTCGAAACCATGTCAAAGTCAAAAATAGAACCAGAAATTGACCTACAGGCAACTTTCCTGGCTGACATCTTGAG
Source organism: Anisus vortex (assembly GCA_949126835.1). Lineage (NCBI taxonomy): Eukaryota > Metazoa > Mollusca > Gastropoda > Planorbidae > Anisus > Anisus vortex. The sequence goes on from OX421497.1 coordinate 10,339,965, forward strand.
TGGTCCCTCAGTCAAGACTACTGAAAGTAATTTGTCACCTCGACAATTACTCCTATTAGAACAGAATAGAGATTCAGGAATTAAACACCTGAAGAAAAAGGTGATAACTGAACAGGAGGCAGAAATTAAAGGAAATGGATTTTTTCTGAAGGAGGGAATATTAATGCAAAAATGGAGAGATGTGAAATGTGATAATGACAATTGCAGAGAAGGAAGTCAGATTGTGGTACCAGCCATATATCGTAATGACATCTTACACATGGCTCATGACACGCCATATGCTGGTCATCTAGGAGTGAACAAGACTTACCGTCGAATTCTTCCGTACTTCTATTGGCCTGGACTACATCGTGACGTCACAAAATACTGCAAGTCATGCAATACATGCCAGATAGTTGGTAAACCTAACCAGACTATACCGGTAGCACCTCTAAAGCCAATACCTGCCTTTGCAGAACCATTTAGCCACTTGCTAATAGACTGTGTAGGTCCTTTGCCTAAAACAAAGACAGGACACCAGTACTTATTCACTATAATGTGCACTGCCACGAGATACCCTGAAGCTATTCCGCTACGCACCATTAACGCAGATAAGATATCTGACGCACTGATTGCATTTTGTTCAAGATACGGTCTTCCAAAGACTATACAGTCAGACCGAGGATCTAACTTTACATCAAAGCTGTTTAACCAGGTCTTAAAGAAACTAGGCATCCAACATGCAACTTCAACTGCGTACCATCCGCAAAGCCAAGGTGCCCTAGAAAGATATCATCAGACTCTGAAAACCATGCTCCGCACATACTGTTTTGAGAACACTGAAGACTGGGATCGCGGTATTCCATTCGCTCTTTTCGCGACTAGAGAAACTGTGCAGGAATCTCTTGGATTCAGTCCGTTCGAGTTAGTGTTTGGACATTCAGTTCGAGGACCTCTAAAACTGTTGCAGGAAACCTTGTTAAATTCTGATGAAGAGACTGGACTCGTAGCTTATGTGGAACAATTTAGCAATAGAATCTATCATGCTTTTAATCATGTTAAAGATAATCTTTTGCAGGCTCAGAAAAGAATGAAAGGGTACTATGATGTCAAGGCCAGATCCCGATGTTTCCATCCTGGTGATAAAGTCCTCATGTTGACCCAATTGTCTGGACAACCCCTGAGTGCAAAATATACAGGACCATATCAGGTTTTAGATAAAATCAGTGATGTAACATACATTGTAAAAACCCCTGATAGAAGGAAAACACAGAGACTGTGCCATATAAACATGCTAAAACCTTATGTTGTTAGGGAAGAACAAACTGACATTAGGCCAGTGAGTGCTATCAAAACTGTTGAAACACCCCCGCCTAAATTTAAAAAGACAATCATAGAAAGTAAACTTCAGAACACTGAAGCACTTAAAAACCTCAATGATAAACTGGCACATCTAGACTTAGGTGAACAGACTTCTATCAAGGGTTTAGTCTATGATCATGTAAATTTGTTTAGTGATATTCCTAACAAAACAACTTTGGTTACCCATGATGTAGTTTTAAAAGATGATAATGTTAAACCTGTCAAACAACATCCGTATAGGGTTAATCCCATACAACTTGAACACATCCGTAAAGAAATTGATTATATGCTGAGCAATGATATAATTACTCACAGTAACAGTGATTGGTCATCCCCATGTGTGTTGGTTCCCAAATCTGATGGTTCACTACGCTTTTGTGTAGACTATAGGAAATTAAACCAAGTGACAAAAACAGATTCGTATCCCATACCACGGATAGATGATTTAATCGATAGAGTAAGCACTGCAAACTATGTAACTAAGATTGACTTACTAACAGCTTATTTCCAAATCCCATTGACAGATAGGGCTCAGGAGGTATCAACTTTTGTCACTCCTGATGGATTATATAAGTTTAAAGTAATGCCATTCGGAATGGTCAATGCTCCAGCTAGTTTTCAAAGACTAATAAACACTATTATCCATGATATCCCACAATGCCATGCATATCTGGACGATATCGTAGTGTTCAGTAATAACTTTAATGATCATCTAGATCAGTTAAAACTATTATTCCAAAAACTAAAACAGGCTAATCTTACTATAAACCTAGTTAAAAGTCAATTTTGCCATGCAGAAATTGAATATTTAGGTCATGTAGTGGGTAATGGCAAAGTAAAACCAGTGAATGCCAAAGTCAAAGCTATACAGGAATTCCCTGTCCCTAAAACGCAGAAACAACTTCGAGGATTTCTGGGTATGGCCGGGTACTACAGGAAGTTTTGTAAAAACTTTTCTATTATCACTTGCCCTTTGACAAATCTCTTGAGAAAGAAAAATCAATTTAAGTGGACTCAGGAATGTGACCAAGCCTTTAATGATATAAAAGACATACTGACCAAGGCACCAGTATTAGTCTCACCTGATTATACTAAACCCTTCAGAATAACGGTAGACTCGTGTAATACAGGAATGGGCGCGGTAATCTCACAAATAGGAGATGATTCACTTGAACATCCCATTAGCTTTTGTTCAAAAAAATTTAACCCACATGAGGTAAATTATAGCACAATAGAGCAGGAATTACTAGGACTTATCCAAGCATTGAAACATTTCAATTACTATGTAAATGGTTCTCAGTTCCCAATCGAGATATTCACTGATCACAATCCACTAGTATTTCTTTCCCGCATCAAACAAAATCAGCGCATTCTAAGATGGAGTTTGTTTATTCAAGCTTACAACTTAAAAATAACTCACTTATCTGGAAAAGATAACATCGTCGCGGACACCCTATCGCGCATGTAACAAATGTATAAGGAAATAGATAACTTCATGTATATATTCTGATAATCCTAACTAAGAGAATTGGATCATTTAAAATATAAATGCATGAATACATGAATATGTTGTGATTATTTTATGCAATATCTTATGCCTTATTTTATGCCATGAATATTTCCATTTGCTCAAACAAATATTATTATTGTTGTAAGAAAAAAGAAAAAAACCTAATAAGTTACTTTTAAGTATTATTGATTTATGGACATAATTTTCTTTATTAGTAAGATAATGAATGAACAGAAATGTACATCCTTATTTTGAAACAATCAAACTATAGTTGTGATTATGTAAAAACCAAGATAGAGTAATGTGCATACACTTCACATGCTTACACACTTAAGATTAAATTCTTACTCTTAAGTTTATTTAAATATTAATTTCATTTAAGTTGAATTAATTAATGATTGAATTGTTTAATATGATAACATTAGTTATGTTGATTTTTACCTTATAAATAAGATGATGATGTTTATAAGGAATGATATCTCAGAGAGTATAATTTTAGAATAACGCGAACATGTGTTATGGTCTAAGGATAACTTAAGATCCTATATGATGAGGGTTTAATAGAATAAATTATTTCCCTCACTTGTCTTATTCAACGGACTACCCAGGTGGAGTCAGTTTTTTTGTATATTGTTTAGAACTAAAGTTAAGTGCAGGCGGTTCTAAAAGAAATTGCACACTTCTATTGTTTAGTATGCAATGTTCTTTTCCTTTTGGTATGGGCGACTGTTACGAAACGTAAATTCCCTACATTGTAATGTTAATAAACCAACTAAACCATTTAAGCGAATTGCGTTTAAACGATACAAAATATTTCTCAGCTCACGGTTTTCCCCGGGTTTTTCCTAACCTAATTAAAGCATTATTGTTTTTTTATTAACCTCGATAAAAACATGAACTGTGCACGCGAATACAGCATGTCAAGGTCGTCCGGTCTCTCCTTATTTTGTTAGAGCATTATTGCTTCTTCTTAATAAAAAGTATCTGTTCACGCAGTCAGCACGCAGGCTTGATTAAAATTCTCGTGTCACTAGGCTGTCGGGTTTTTCCAACGATTGACCCGTAATATATTTCTACGCAATTCGACACTTTAGTCAGTTCTTGGCTTGCATTCGATCTAGTAACATCAAATATACTCCGCTCTGAGTATCATTTCTATTTGATTTGTATTATGGAAAATTTATTATTCTACTATTAACTACAATGCTATATGTTCATTGAGGATATTCATTACTAATTGGAATATGTGTATTTCTTGATTGTGTATATAATATTATTTGGATTCCTACTGGATTGATGTTGTAAATTAAACCAAATTTATCGTTGCTTTCTACACAACTTGGTTAACGTCAATATTTCAAAGTTATATACATGTGTGTATGTGTAATATTTATACAACTATTTTAATAATCTACACTACCACTCAACATCGAGGTTCTTGCTGTATAATATGAGCCACACAAATAATTATACATGAAGTAAATCAACTGAAAACTCTAAAACTACGCTATGTGAATTGCCAGGGGATACTAAGAACCACGGAATACTCTAGACAACTACAAATAAACTTCAGAATGATATAATAAGATCTTCACTAATACAAGGATACTCACACTAATAATAACAATACTATAACTATTATTTTCATAAATTGAATGGGGGCTCTAGCCGTAATAACATTATAAATCATAATTATACTTGTGTGATATAAATAGAAGGTCTCATCCATAATTTATTATGGTGAATAAATTGCCTTGTAATAATGCGGAAATAAAAAGTGACAAAGAGGGTTAACTCCAATAGGGTTTTCAGGGAAAAGTGAAAGTACAATCTAAGAGCAGTAATTACGATTTTTTTTTATTAATAATTATTCTCCCTTGAAAAAAAATGAGTTTGTATTATTTTCCCAGGACTAAATGCAGTTTTTCCAGGAGTTTTAAGGTCCCGGAACACACATTTTTGTTTTCCAGGAGTTTCAAGGAGTTTCCAGGAGCTGTACGAAGCCTGAAAGAGAATTTTACTTTAACATTTAATTTATAATATAACATTTACTTCAGTGACATCATGGAATATGACACTTTGAAGATATTTTAAAATAATTAAAGCCATTTAACAGATCTAAAGGTAATTAACAACTCTTTTTTAAAATGTTGCCAGGCAGCTGTACTGCTGACCTGATCTCATGATGGCCCAAGATAAAGTCAGTCAGCCAATCCTCAATTTAACCAGGAAGCTGTTTTTGACAGTGTGATCTACACTTGTGCGTTTATATACAATCAGACAAAGAATCTTCTATGGACTATTCAAATATAAAGGTCAAAGAGTCATGACTAACCAGATAAGTTAGGAAAAGTTCCGTTGTACATTCCCAGCCCTCCGGGGTCTGGCGTAATGGCTGGGTCTGCAACACTTGGTGGAGAGAAAGATGCGCTGGGCAGAACTGGTTGTTTTACACTGTGAGCATCATCGTCCTCATCATCTGGAGGAAAGCGGAATTCTAACTGAAGACCTGAAAGTGGCATTCAGATGTAAACAAAAAGACATCTAGAAAATTATTAATAAAATAATGGCATTTGACAAATAAAAGCAGTACATTTTATAATAGAAAAATGTGTATAAAACATATTAATCATGCATAAAAGTATCCCGTGTGACCAAATTTATCCAGGGGCCAGTGAAGCAGAGTTCCCCAGTTTCTGTGGCCACGGCATACTAGGGGATTGTGTGGCCAGCACAATGCCCAGCCGCCTTTACTTTACCCCAACTAAAGTCAGGTATTTATCAGAACTGGGTAGATTCAGGGGCACCCTCCAGACCCTAGAACAAATCCTAGCTTTCACCAGGATTTGAATCCAGGACCTTCGTTAGCCAGCCAAATGTGCTTCCGCTCATCCAACGTGCCCCATTTAATCATGCATATCAATAATATATAGATATAATAACAGGATTAATCATCAAGGTCGAAAATATGAATTCAAAAAGATCAAGAACAAAACCTCACCTGTTGGTGCAGTGCTAAATGGAATGTTGCACGGATGAGTTGCTGAAGTCCCAAGTACAGGAGCCTCGGAGGCCACAGTGCACAGCTGTGAGTACATAGTCACATTGGTTGACATCCTGCTGTTGTCATAGTACTGGGAAGGAAACTGGTTGTCTAGGAAACCCACATTCTCCTCTGCGTGATCATCAAAGATCCTGGAAGATCCCGAATGCGGAAGGGACGAGGAGTACTGGTGCGGCTCGTGGGTCTGCGGCAAGCTCTCGAGGTGGTAGTCGAGGTCGTGACCTTGGTGCTGATGGGTCCCCGGGTCGTAAAGGTGAAGGCTCTGCTGTTGGTGGAGTTCCGCCTGCGAGTCGTGGGGATGCTGGTAAAAAAGCGTCTCCTGCTGTTCGTCAGATCTGAATTCATTTAGATGCTGAAGCCTTTCGGTGGATTCAAGGAACGGCTGGTCATCCATGGGCATGCTACTTTTACCCATGTCACTCATGCCAAAAGATGGGACATTGGATTGAAGTATGTAGGACGAGCTGTCCGAGTTGACTAGAGTAGAATTGTCTTCTTCTGAGAAAGATCTGTTGGTTGTGTTGTCATAGGAACCAGACGCTTGGTAACTGGATGCTGCATATGATGGTTTCATGCTCTTGAAAGAGGATGCTGATTGACTGTGGGAATGTGCTTCCATGTGAAGGAAATTCTCATCTTGAGACTGATATGTGTCCTGTGACAAATCTTTGTGCTCACTCCCATGGCCCAAGAAAGCTTCCACTTGACACTGAAATTGGGACTCCTGGGACATGCCGTAGGATGGAGGTGTGTTGCCGAACCTGTGCCCGCCAGGGGAAATGGTGTGAAATGAAGCACTGCTTGTGTTCAAAATGAGATGACGTAGAATGTCAGTTTCACTAGATTTGACCGGGATCAAATTCAGCTGCATATCTGAACTTCTGTCAGTCTTCTGCAGGCCTAGAGAGCCTTGCGTGAAGGTGTTTAATAATTCTTCTGTAGACTTTCCTGCGTTGCACGCGTGTGAAACTCTGACTGTGGTCTCGGGGGAATTGGTGTCTAAGTTAACAGTGACAATAAGGGGGCCAGGGCAAGACTTACAATGGAAATGTTGACAATCATCGTCATCATTCTTTGTGCTATCTTCATAGGCTTCAGCATAACACAAAGGCGTGTTCTGATTCTGTATTGTGCACTGGGAGAAGTTGACACCGTTGAAATTATTTAGGGCTGCTCTGTGCTCATGACTAGCATTTGGCTCAGAGGCATAACTCCTGTAGGTATCAGAACCATCTCTTTGAGCATCATGATTGTAAATGAGGTCTGTGTTTCCAGATTCTGTTGAATTAAGTAGAGAAGGGCTTTGGCCAGAGGTGTTGACATATGAAACAGTTTTACCATTGTAAATGCGATTTTCATGATGCTTGCTTTGAATGATCTCAAAGTTGCCCAAGGCTGTGTCATTCAAGTTACTCTCTTGGGATATTGGAACAGAAAGCAGATCCTGGTGGTTTGTAAGCAAGGGCGTTGGTACTCTGTTTAGCAGATTGATTAGAATCGTATTTGGAGTCATGGGCGGGTTCAGGGGAACACTGTGATCTGGTATCTGGCTGGAGTTGACAGAAAGTGGCGACTTTGGGCTTGCAACACTCATCGGCCTTGAGAGAAGTTTAGGAGATGGGTTCGAGGGCATCTCCGCTAGGCCTTGGTGTGGCTCCAGAATGGAGCCCTGTGCGCCTGCCTCGTAGGGCATGTCTCCAGAAAACATGTGGTTGGAAGCGTACATGCTGTGCTGGTATCCCGAAGACATCTCCACATTGGAGGAATGCTGATGTGAGGCACAGTAAGTTGAAGCAGGGCAGAGGGGCATAGTAAAAGCAAAGTCGTCTCCACCACTGACCACAGGCATCTGTTGAATGTTTTCGGTATCTGCTCTCACAACATCACCATTGGGTTTTATCTTGTGTTCCGAAGTTGATAGAAAATTAAAGTCCCCATGCCTCTGTTGCTGTCTGATAAGGTCACTTAAAGATAATGGACTCTGGGCTATGATTCCATTACCATTTGGATCATTGCTGGCGTCCCATGCACTCTCTTCTAGCTTTGAGTCTTTTTCGGGTTCTATGCTTTTACAATGATACGTCTGAAATAAGTTGTCACTAGACTCATTCATATGTTTCCCTGCAGAGCAATTGCTGGTCTCCGATGTCATAGAGGTAGAATGCCGGTCCTCATCTTCTGTTTCTATCACCAGAGCCCCGCAACTTGACCTAGATTCGGAGGAGCTGTCACTCTCACTTTCATAACTGACATGGCATAAATCATCCACTTTTGAAGAGGATCCGACAGACTGACAATCATGGCTCATGGGACTAGTTATACAATTTTCACCGTTGTCAACTAAATCTTTCGTTGGAGTTTCCAACTCTACACTCTTTTCACCTGAGGCAGACATAGGCTGGTAGGCATTCAAAAATGATGACACAGAATTTTCAGTTTGGTGATCTTTTTTGGATTGAGAATCAGCCTTCACAAGATTGGAAGAATGGGTCTTAGAATTGCCAGCATCAGAAAAAGAGGCTCTTGGTGTTGTGATGACAAAGTAGCCTTCTGAAATGCCCTGTCTGCGTAGCAGGTTCTGCAAGTGTTGGATGCCAGCAGGGGAGATAACCAGCTTGGTTCTGTCTTCTTGGGAGATGACAAACTGGGGTGTTGAGTCCATACCGTCTGGGCTGGCCATTTGGAAAACACTGCTTGACACAATGTTAGTGGAATGAGTAGGCTCTGGGAGTTTTGATAGGGAGGTGTTCGTCTCTGACAGAGACACCATGGCAGCGGCAGCTGCGGCAGTAGATAGAGAAATGGATTCTTCTTCTTGTGAGATGCTCACTATAGATGAGACGTTAACGGTTGGACCATCATGGCTGGGACTGGCTTGAGGCCTTGCACCTCCGTTAGAGCTAACCAGGGGTGCTGTCAAATCACCATTGCAAGATCTAAAAATAAATTGGCCAGCCTTCCGTTGTTCAACTTCATTACCGCTCAGGAGGGACTTCAGAAGGTTGTCTGAGTGTAAGCCACTCATGTCCTTGCAGATAGTGTCTGAAGGCGGTGGAGCTGGTGTTACAGAATTTTGCTGAAGATGTTTTCCTTTACCACACAGGACAACAGCCGACGAGAGACTCTGAGAAACCAATGTTTGATTTGATGCCGTTATGCATGGCGAGCATGTATGGGTGTTTCCCATAGATGACTTCAGCAAGTTTATTAAAGATTCCTTTATGTGGTCTAACTGATGATCAATACTTGATGTGGACTTCAACCTTGGGGAAGTAGAAGGTGGACTGTTCCAATCATTCTTGGGGAGTGACATTCCATTTTGTGACTTAGTATCACTTTGTAGTGCCGGTAATAAATTTGTGTTTGAGATAACTAGCTTTCGTGCAGGATTACATAGAGTAGGGTCGGACATTGCTGTAAAGGGTATATCTGTTAATATGGGTCGAGTGAGAGCTTTTGAACTCACAGACTCGTTTTCATTTTTTAAATCCTCTGCACCTTTGTTTGAAATAGTCACAATTGCTTTGGGTGCCAGCTCAAATAATTTAGATTCACTGCAAGTGACAGGAGATGTTGCACATGGCAAATCTCCATCTGCTTTAAACCTTGGCAAAGCAGAAGTCATGGTCAGATTAGATGACGGCTGCACAGGTGAGGGGTAGTTGGGCAAGGGCTTCCCCTGCAGCAAAACTCTAAGATTTGAAGGCTGCACACTGAATTTATGACCAGTATTCAGAGCTGATGCACTTGAAGAGCCAATGGGAGAAGCAGTGGGTTGATAGCTAGATGGTGAGAGTTTCACCTGACTTAAACCTCTAGCAGCACTGTTGATGGTATTTGTATTTGAAAAAAGAATGGGACTACTCAACGTGTTCAGCTCCCGCTTTCTGCTTGAAGCTGGCATCTGGAGATTCTGTGATGCTGTGGAGAGCAATGTGTGTGAGTCTGATCTCACAATGTTGTCTGCTTTTGACCCAGCATGCATGCTAAATTTACTGTCAGGTGATGGAGGCTGGGTGCTTGATGTTGAGGCAACTCTTTGTGATATTTGGGTTGTTGTTATGGAGCCACCACCAGCACTGACCCCAGAACTTAATTTAGTCACTGCCAAAATACTGCCGCTCTGCTGTGCTGTCCGGCTAGGCAGACTGGACGTTTTATCCAAAGGTAAAGACAACAAAGACCCCAAGACAGGCGGATGCATGGTTGGTTTCCCAGTGCTGGACAGGACAACAGCTGTCATGCTTGTATTGTTTGGTAATAGTTTCGGAGCTATCGGCACCAGTGCTGGATTTCTTACGATGACCTTAGAAACTGGTGTTGTGGTTGAAGTCACAGCGGGGACTGTTGGCTGCCTCAATAAGTTTTTAACAGGGGTTGTTTTCAAGACATCATTAGGGGCCAGTGTTTCCACAGTAGCCACAGCTTGCACTGGAGCTGCAGCTCCAATGAAAAAGTATTTAGTTGTATAGCGAGCTAATCTGACTGGCATTGACTTTAACTTTTCAGGACTGTGGACATTAGAACAGTGGCTTAGGGTCAGCATTTGTTTCTGACCAACAGCTTGAGGCACTGATTTTCTTTGGCTTGCCTGAGGCTGGGAGAAAGGCAGAGGAGGAAGGAGCTTGTAGTTTTTACGGCTGGAATATTTCTTGGTAACGCTCTGAGTGGAGCCGTCACATTTTTTTACTCTTCCAGTGATGACATTTGAAAGTGGCAGGTTGCATTTGGTGGATTTCTGTAAATCAAGACTGCTAAGTTTAGCCAAATCAGAAGTAACAGAGGTAGACAGACTTTCTAAAAGTTCCAGCGAAGACTGAAGCGACTGTTTGGGCTGAGTATTATCTCTCTGTGTTACCTCTAGCGACAGATCTGAAACAGAAAGGGTGATCACTTAGTGTCATAAAACCTTTGCAAGAAAACAAGATTATTTTATTATAAAAAGTACTAATGTGACAGAAACAATCACATTATTATAAGTTTACAATCAAACAAACATAGTTATGATATTAAAACTATTTTAAAAGTTTTAGATTACCTTTTCTTGGCCAAATGTTACCAACTGTATCACCATCTAGAGCAGATAGCACTCCTGCAGCAGCTTTGGTAAGCTGGTCTGCACTGATAGTTGGAAAGCTATCTGCCATGGTGCCCAACTTTAGGTCAAAGCCATGTCTATAAATAAGAAAGAAAATCAGTCAACGACGAAGAGAAAAGTCATAAATATGTTGGCAACTGTGATGCTACCCCACGAACCAGTACAGAAGTCGGTAAAACTGTTTTTGCAATAAATACAAAATAATGTGAAAAAAAGGGTCCTGGGTCATTCTTGAGATTATTATTGATTTGTAATGTCAAAAGTCTTAACTATATATCTGTGAAATTTTCAAGCTAAAATTATTTTAAGAAATTACTTAAAAATGTGTTTCTGTGTAGCTTTTGTAAAAAATCAAACAAAATTTCCTCTAAAGATAAAAGTCAAATATTATTTAAAACATTTAGAACTTTAACAGCTTCTGTATTGACTCATTCTGATGTATTTGCTATATTTCATGGCGATTGGTTAATATTTATTCATCCTGAAAATATTTAATTATCTGTAGCAATGCTAAATTGTAAAAAATTGATACTGTTTTCTTTTTTAGTTTTTATCTAAAATTACTTTCCTTACCTTTGCTTATTTATGTAATTCTGAAAAACTTTTGAACTAATTAAAATCAATTTTATAATTTTGTTTTTCTCACCTATGTATAGATAAATGAATAAGCTTTTACTAAAAACCTTAAACTAAAAATCTTATTTGGCCTACTTCAGACATTCAGTATTATTCTGTGGGGGTGCATCACATATATGATTTAAATGTCCATATACCAATTTTTTACATAAATACATGGTTTATGTCTATTTAACACATATAGATAGGTTACTTCAGAAGGTAAAATTAAGTACAGGGTAAATATAAATGTATGAGTTTACTGTCAAATTTACAGTCAATAGAGGTAATGCAGATATAGGTAACATAAAAAATATATATTATACATCAACCAGCTTGTCTTAGGACAGTCTAGCAAAATTGGCACAATCAGCATCAGTGGAAGAACCGGTTTCCACATGTCCTTTGTCAATGATTTAGATCAGGGGTGTGCAACATTTTTTTGTTGATTGGCCGCATAAGAAGTTTAAAACAAGATGGGCAACACATTCTAAAAAATGTATATACATAATTAATATAATGAATTAAAACAAATTCAGTTAGAAGTTCTGTGATGGCCGTAACAAGGTGGCTTGGCGGGCCGCATGTTGCACACCCTTGATTTAGATGGCCTGGCTGGCAGTAAAGATGAACTGAAAGATCTCACTGCCAAACTGGAGAAAAGGCATGGAAATCAATGCTGAAAATATGAAGTCCGTGGCAAACAAAGAATTTATTAAATATCTGACATAAAAGTGGGTGGACAGCGGCTTGAAGAGTTCTCCACCTTTAAATTAAATTAAATATCTAGGAACCATAATATTGGACAAAAGGTTCAAAGACAGAAATTCTTGCCCAAAAGGCTCAGACAAAGGCGGGAATAAGCAAGCTAAAGAATATCTGGCAAAGCATTAGCTTCCAAAGGGCAGCACATGCACAAATAAATGCACATGACAATTGGCGAGCGATAAAACACTACAACAGTAAGCAATGATGCCCAAACAAGCCACCCACGTATTATGGGATAGGTCAAGGTTGATGTAAAATGCTGCCAGAATAATAAACATGGCTAAGACGGTAAAACCCCAACCTAACACAGTGGTTACATCCGCAAGCTTTAATCAAATAAATTAAAATCATTTTTTTTTATTGAAAAAACTTTTGTCATTTAAAAAAAATGCATTGATAATGCGGTCCTCTGGTTACTTTACAAGTTGTCATCCTCATCATGCTCATGCAGCCATCCAAGCATAGTATGCTTAGGCTTATAACTTATAGTTGTCTTAGTAAGCCAATATAATAATTATAATATTATATACTTTGTAAGGACAACAATTAATTTAAGCCTTAGCTTAAATTAAGCTTTAATTTAGTCTTTAATTTAAATCTATAGAATAGTATAGAACGAAGGCGTTACTAGGGGCATATATTATAAATATATTATAACTTATAGTTGTCTTAGTAAGCCAATATAATAATTATAATATTATATTTCTTTGTAAGGACAACAATTAATTTAAGCCTTAGCTTCTATTTAGTCTTTAATTTAAATCTATAGAATAGTATAGAACGAGGGCGTTACTAGGGGCATAATATATTATAAATATATAACTCCCATAATTAATCTATGACATACCATAGCCTATAAATCCTATAATAGTCTTGTGGTGTAGCCTATACTATAGGCTATAGTAAAAGTACTAAAGTATCCCGTCGGACCAAATTGATCCATAGGGTTGTTAAGCCAGCGTTCACCAGTTTCCGCGGCCACGGAATACTAGGTGATTGTGTGGCCAGCACTATGCACAGTCGCCTTTAATTTACCCCAACTATGGTCAGGTCCAATCAGAGCTGGGTAGACTCTGGGACATCCTCGAATCCTTGGAAAAAATCCTAGACTGCACCAGGATTCGAACCAAGAACCCTTGGATCGCCAGTCGAATGCGCTGCCGCTCGGCTACCGTGCCCCCTATAGGCTTAAATTATGGCTTATAGTATAGGCCTATTATTAGGCTAGCCTATATACTATATAGGGCCTACTATATTATAAATTATATTATATTATACAACATAGACATAGGAATAGGTCATAGGTAACATACTACATAACATAGGCCTACTTACAGAGCGTCAGAGTCTGTAATAAAGACTAAATCGAAACATTATAAAACTAACTTAAAACAATGTTTCTTTAAATTTAGCTAAGAGTAATAGTAATACTTAGTAATAGGCTATTGAACTATATGATATATGCATACCGTAGTTAAATAAATAAGCATTGACTTGTTTTGCCGTTTTCCCTTGCATTGCTGCAATCGTACAATTGTATATTGTAGCCTACTTATTGTTATTAAAAGATTTTATATAACAAATAATCATAATTATCATAATTATGATGTAGGCTACCCATGTGTCATGTGTAGTAAGTGGCGTTCACGTAAACATCTAAATTACCAGAGTTACAAACAATTGTTAATATTTATTCACTCACATTTTCGTTCGAAAAAAAAACATAGACACTAAAACTCATTTCGGGGAGCAATTAATTATTAGCCTACATTGTTGACCGATAGTGTTTAAACTTAAATTTATGGCTTCCATTTTAAATCCACTATTTTAAAAAAAAGTTATAAAAATATATAGATCTACTACCCATAACTTTAAAAAAAATATATTTAGTTTATCTTTTTTTTTATATTATAGGCCTAATACTAATAGTGTCGCAGACACTGATCACTCCCTGGTGACCAGCAAGGTACGAATAGGAAAATAGGAATAATGCGAAGGAACTCGTATCACACCAAAGAAAAGAGACGTCAACGCATAGACACCTATTGCATGAAGGACCCAGTAAAAACACAGCTTTACATTGACAAAATACAAGAAGCCCTCCCAAAATCAACTAAAAATGTCACTATTGACTCCAAATGGTCGGATCTCCGCGACTCGATCTACGACTCAGCAATAGGCCTACATGCCTTTGGTAAAAAGAAAACGCGAAAACACGGTCTGGTTCGACGCCAATTGGGACGAAATGAAATCTGTCACCGAAGCTAAAAGGAAAGCTCTCCTGGCATACAAGGAGAAGCCTACACGCTGCACGCCCTCAAAACGGCTAAGATGCATGCTCAGAGGGTTGCCCGCCAATGTGCCAATACCTCCTGGCTTAACCTCTGCTCAAGCATACAGTCAGCTGCTGATATGGGAAACGCCAAAGCCATGTACGAAAACATTTAAAAATGCAATCGGCCTTACGACGTCAAAGGTTGCACCCCTAAAATCCAAAACTGGAAAAATCATCAAGGAAGAAGCGGAGCTGCTCAAACGCTGGATTGAACATTACCTGGAACTGTATGCAACAGTTAACACAGTCTCCAGCAGCGCCCTAGATGACATCCCCGACATGCCGCTCATTGAAGAACTAGATGCCATTCCCACACAGGAAGAGCTAAGCAAAGCCATCGACTGCCTAGCCTGTGGAAAATTTAGCCCCTGGGAGCGATGGAACACCTCCAGAAGCTCTGAAGAACGGTAAGACAGTGCTACTCCAGCCCTTGCACGAGCTGCTAGCCCTCTGCTGGTAACAGGGATACATCCCCCATGACACGAAGGACGCAAAAATAGTGACGCTATATAAGAATAAGGGCGATAGAAGTGACTCCAATAACTACCGCGGCATCTCGCTTCTCGGTATCGTAGGAAAGGCTTTTGCCCGCGTCACTCTTACACGCTTGCAGAGTTTAGCCTCCCGAGTTTATCCAGAGTCACAATGTGGTTTTCGGGCGGGTCGGTCTACCATAGACATGGTGTTCTCCATACGGCAGATGCAGGAAAAATGTAGAGAGCAGCAGATGCTACTTTACATTGCCTTCATAGACCTGACAAAAGCCTTTGATTTAGTCAGTCGAGGTGGGCTGTTCCAAATTCTGGAAAAAATTGGCTGTCCCCCACACCTACTCGCCATCATCAGACAGTTCCATGATAACATGCAGGGCACAGTGCACTTCAACGGAGCCATCTCTGAAGCCTTCCCAGTCAGCAGCGGAGTAAAGCAAGGCTGTGTACTTGCACCAACACTGTTCGGAATATTCTTCTCTATACTGCTCCGATATGCCTTCAAGGATAGTAGTGATGGAATCTGGTTACACACCAGAGATGATGAAGGACTTTTCAACACTACCCGTCTCCGAGCCAAAACCTAAACGAAAGAGGACCTAATTCGCGAGCTACTTTTTGCTGACGATGCGGCCCTGATATCACACACAGAGACAGGCCTATAACAGCTTGTGTCAAGCTTCGCCAACGCCTGCAAAGAGTTTGGCCTGCAGGTGAGCATAAAGAAGACAAATATCATGGCCCAAGACACATGCTCGGTTCCTACCATTACTACAGAAAACGAAAACTTGGAAGTTGTGGACTGCTTCACCTACTTGGGGGTCCAAGATTTCCAGCTCATTGTCCATATAGGATGAATTAAATAGCAGAATCGGCAAGGCAGCTGCCACAATGGTTAAACTTAGTAAACGGGTTTGGGAAAACACCAAGCTGACAGAAAGGACCAAACTATGTGTCTACCAGGCCTGCGTCATCAGCACGCTGATTTATGGAAGTGAATCATGGACAACCTATGCGTCCCATGAGCGCAAGCTAAATAGCTTCCACCTGAGGTGTCTGCGTCGCGTCCTTGGCATTAAATGGCAGCACAAAGTCCCTAATAGTGAGGTACTGACGCGCGCCAGCGCCCAAAGCATGTTCGCAGTCCTCGGTGAAAGACGCCTAAGATGGCTAGGACATGTAAGAAGAATGAGTCCATGCAGAATCCCTAAGGACCTCCTATATGGAGAATTGGCATCTGGTAAGAGGAAAACAGGTCGCCCACGCCTCAGCTACAAAGATGTCTGCATGAGGGACAAGAGAGCAGCCAGAATAAGCACAAGTGACTGGGAGGAGAAGGCAGAGGATCGGTCCACCTGGTGCAGTGCTGTCAGGGAAGGGGTTAAAATAGCAGAGGAAAGTAGAAAGGATGAGAACATAGATAAAAGCGCTAGAAGAAAGGCGAAGAAAATAGAATCCACGGAACACGTGTGCAAAAGCTTTAAAAAAGACTGTCACTCAAGGATAGGCCTGCTCAGCCACACGAGGAAGTGCAGTCTCAAACCACGGTGATGCACCATCGTCTCGCGAGACGGAAGGATGACATTGATACTAATAGTACTACAAATTTAAAGTAGCTAAATAGCATAGCATAGCAATCCCTGCCATGCATGCCACCCTGGAATTTTGGTAATTTTACAAAGACGACAAAGTCAAAAGTAGAACCTTAAAAGTTATATATTACTAGTTTACAGACGTTCCTGCTGGATAGAAGATTATTACATCCACTAGGCCCAAATTAAACTCCTGCTGTGCGGCTCGGATCGGTCGGTGGCAGGGCTAGAACCCGCGGTCTGTCGTGGTTGACAGTTCGGTGAACTAACCGCAGGACCAGACGGCCTTATAAGCCTACTCCTCATAGGCACAAACGGTTGGCCGTTCCTGTCCACACTAAGACCCTACAAGGCGGGGGCAATAAAATAGTGCGTTGACGAAGTGTGTAAGAAAAAAAAAAAAAGAAGCTAAACTCAAGTTTCCATAAAATTCAATTTTGTAATTTTGTATTAGGGAGTTGAAAGAAACCACTTATCTG
Organism: Anisus vortex; assembly: GCA_949126835.1. NCBI lineage: Eukaryota > Metazoa > Mollusca > Gastropoda > Planorbidae > Anisus > Anisus vortex. The sequence goes on from OX421497.1 coordinate 10,357,258, forward strand.
TGTGGAAAAAAACTTAGGAATGATTGTCCTGTACACAACATTATAAAATAATTTGTTGCCAATTTAGTTATTTTTTCAATGTGCTATTAATTATTATGGTTAGGCCTACGTCTCTTATCTTATACAGGGCCGTATTTAAAATAGAATTGTGGGGGCCCTGTTCCCAAATTTATGTGGGGGGCCCTCGTGCCCCCCCCTGCCTTCAACATAGGCCTACCTCAGAAAAATACCGTTAATTCATGTTACATTCTGTAAAATCATTCATATTACCTACTTTTTTATGTTGCGCTTAGCTTGGTTGGACTGGAGCGCTTAAAATTGTAGGGGAATAAATTAATTTTATTTGACATTTTAAACGAAAGAATAGGGAGGTCACTAAATAATTTTTTGGGGGATGTGCAGTGCCGTTGCTAGGGATTTGGGGGCCAGGGGGGCTTGGCCTCTTTAGGGGCCTCTGCATTTTGACATTCGACATTATAACATGAGAAAAAAACAATTCGGAGGGCCCCCCTCAAGTGGCCCGGGGGGATTTTCGAATTTGGACTCCCGCTCGCCTCCCCTAGCTACGCCACTGGGGATGTGTGCGGGGGCCCCTATTTCAATGGAACATGCCTTAATACGCTATTGGGCCTATCAGCCTATATAAGATCCAAAGTATGTAACAATTTAATAAGCTCTAGGCCTAGATCTAGTCTAATTTCACATTCATTCAGGAATGCCTCCTCATTTTCTGATGCTAAAGAGAGCTAGGCTAACGTAGGCCTACCGTGTAGGCCTAATCATTTGGGCCCTATATATATTTGCTTCTAAGAAAACTCAATCCAAAGAAATGATTGTGACAACGATACTATAATTATTGTAAGCTTTAGCTTCATTGCAACTTTATCACTGCAGAAATGATCTCAAAATGCATAATGCAATCGTGGTTTCTTATAAGTTTAAAGACGTTCCTTCTAGATAGAAGATTAATACGTCCACTAGCTCCAAAACTCATACAGGGCGGCAGGGATCGGTCGGCGGCAGGGATAGGACCCGCGACGTGTCAGTTGTTTTTTTGGTTGACAGTCCCGTGAACTAACCGCAGCACCAGCCGGCCTCTCATGTCATGTTGTCTTCGAAGCAGAAATTGACTCGACGCCATATAGGCCTACTACACTTTTCTACCATTATTTCTACAACGTTAACAATTCTCAGATGTTTCCGGAATTTGTAATTAGCCCGGGGACTGCCGTTTTATCACATGTAGGCCTACAACTTGAGACTTATTGGTGTCGCTTAATTTGTTAAGATAAATAGACGTAGACTACAACAAGCATTTAAAATTGAAAATTTAATTTAACTTTTAGAAACATTTTTTGTTATAAAAATCATAAATTCTATGTAGCCCTTCGGCATTTTTGTTTGTATTTATGTAGAAGTGAGTAGGCCTATATAACAAGAAATACAATGGAAATATAATGTCTTTTGGTGCATTTAGATGAGCTGAGCCTAAAAAATATTATTTTATTCCCAAACATTGGATTTAAAAATTATACTTTTTAATTACCCGGAACAACGAATATATACTTTTGGATAATAAAGGCTTCCGGCTAAATAGTAAAGGACGGTTGGCGTTGTCTATTTTAGTGGAACTAGCAGCTAACATTAGTACTTTTAAACTAGATTATATTCAAACTTAGCAATGAAAAGGTCATAATATTCCTATTTGTTTCAATAGAATGCAAAATATAATGCAGAAGGCAGCTTTGCCAATCGCCCCGACAGACCGCGGAGCTCTGCCAGGAACAACAAAACCGCTTGTCCCAGAGGTATGGCTTGCTTGCATTTATATTATATCATTTATTTGCAACTCAAGAAATAAATTTTATCACTGACCAGCCCGATTCATTTTTATTTAGGTCGAAGTCCTTGCATACATACTTACATAATTTTCTTCTATATAATGATATCTTCACCTATATTTAACTTATAACGATCATACCGTGTAGGTCTATATTTATATCATCCTATATGATATATGATTCTATATCTAGATCTAGACTATACTATACCTATAATACCTAAATCTATTATTATGAATGATCATACTTTAACTTTAAATAAGTATGATTATGATATTGAAATTAAATTGATTATGATTTATAATTTATGTATGAGTATCATGATGAGTATGGTCACTATGAGTATGGTTATGAATAACTTTTGCATTCTGAATAGGCCTAGTTAAAAGTTCTAAGTTATGAGGTATGACTGTATGACCAGGGGCGAAGCCACAGGGGGGGCTGAGGGGGGCTAAGCCGCCCCTGGCCCTGGAATTAAAAAAAAATCTTTTTCAACTGATTTTTTACAAAATATGTACTAAATTCGCTAAAAATTTTGTAAATCTTTGTCACGCGAAAGTTCAGCCCCCCCCCCCTGGTATTTGGTAAATTTTTGTCACGCAAAAGTTCAGCCCCCCCTGGAAAAAATTTCTGGCTTCGCCCCTGTGTATGACTACCCAGTATTGAATTAGGTTAGGCTAGGCCTAACTCGCATACTGTCTGTAGTGTAGGCCTAATTTCTGTGCAGTTTTTGACAAGTGAAAAAATTTCTTTCAGGAGCAAGGAAGTGGTTATATTGCAGATAAACTTGTAAAAGCAGAGAAGAGGATACAGGCATATCCTTATGATACTGAAGCATGGAGCATTTTAATACGAGATGCACAGGTAGGGCCCTCAATTTTTTGTTGTTTTTGAATTGTGATTGTCAGTTGGGACTTTTATGATATTTTATCTCTTTACTTGTGACAGTTAGCCTATCATATCTGATGTCATATCACTTGGGTTTACTGTTTAGGCACTCTGAGGGTGATGGTGTCCCAAATATTGAAATAAAAGAATAAATATAAACAATAAGAATGGACAAAAGGGTTTTAACACAAAGGTTTCTGATAACGACAAAATAAAAATGAGTGACAGTTCATAGTAGAGCCAAAGAATAAAAAATGTTACTTGCAGTTGGGTAGTTTTTGTGACAGCTTTGTTGGGTATCTCCGCCTATATTACAGTAAGTTATGGTGGCCATCCACATCACAATGGTCCATATCATTTGTACTACTAATACAGTTGTTTTTTTCAAAACCAGTTTTTGGTTCTATAAATCAAATGTGGTTTTAAACCGGACTTTGGTTCCCCCCTACCGAGTGATGTCACATTCTGAAAAAGCCAAATGTGCATAGTTTTATAGGTCTGTTTGAAAAATAGTTAAAAACTTCATTAGTGTTTACAGGGCAATCAAGGGGTTGATTTGTTGGACTACAATATGATTTCTAATTTTTTATCATAAAATTCTTTAGAACTAAAAATTGGTGGGCTTATTGATTACCTTGCAACAAAGCTGATAATAGCTTTCAATAGTGATTATCAAATTTCTGATCATTGTTGACCATAATATTAAGAAGCACAAGTGTGCCAACTTTAACTTTAATGCCCAGACTTAGACTTGTATAATAATGTATTGATCAATCAGAAAATGTTTCATTTAGCACAAATCAAAAGAATATGTATTCAATTTAATACTGTTAAAGCACAGACTCTGTGTCTAGCCGAATTGTTCAGGGTTACAGGGAAAACCTAGTTTTGCGTCTCCATTGCATACATCATAAGGATGAGCCGAATATTCCTGTTACTGTTAATTGTATTTTTACATTTGGCTTGATGTTGTTTTGAACATATCGCTATGGGATTGAAAAAAACAAACATATTAATTAGTATGAGCAAGGCATTTCAAGAATTGTTTTGTGCAAATCCAGCATTATATTTTGAAAATATTTCCATCAGTACCAAAAAATTGTGTGTTAAATGATTACCTTCCAACCAACAAACCGATAATCGCTTTTAAAGATTTAAAAAAAAATGGTTTTAAAGATTAAAACTGGTTTTCAGTTTCAAAATCAAAAACCGGAATTCCAATTTTCAATTAACATCCCTATTTTGTACTGATAGCCTTTTTTTTTCCACTTCTGGCACAGAATTAAGTGCTGTTGTACTGTTGTGTACAGGTCCAAATCTCAGCAGTGGAGTAAAATATTATAATGAAAATTATATGAATATTATTTTTGTTTCTTTTTTATATTTATTTTGTAGTTAAAGCATGTGTTGTGTTTCACCTTTCCTTTTTCTCTATGTTTCCCTTTTGTTCATCAGAAGTATTTTGTTTATTCATAAAAAATATAGATTAATTTGATCATTGCTCCAGACTTATTAGAGCTAATGCATTTTACATGGTTCAAAGGTTATAGATTGTAACACGGAAAAATGGGAATAATGCCTCCTGAAAAGAAAAATGTGTGGCCTGAACAACTTTAGCATAAAATTAATATATATTTTTCCTCTGTGTATGACATGGCCATTATTCATACCCAATCTCTATCATTCTAGCTTAAATAAAAACTTTTGTAGAAAAATAAAATAAAAATCTGAGTACTTCAAAATTTATTTAATAAGTCTGACAAAACAGTGTGATAGATATTATTTTCAGTAGGTCATGAAATAATTTGAGATATTATTTTCAGTAGGTCATGAAATAATTTGAGATATTATTTTCAGTAGGTCATGAAATAATTTGAGATATTATTTTCAGTAGGTCATGAAATAATTTGAGATATTATTTTCAGTAGGTCATGAAATAATTTGAGATATTATTTTCAGTAGGTCATGAAATAATTTGAGATATTATTTTCAGTAGGTCATGAAATAATTTGAGATATTATTTTCAGTAGGTCATGAAATAATTTGACGTCAGGTAAATTTGATATTTAGGATATTTTTTTAATAGGGGAGAGGAGGTAAAGCTAGAAAAAGTATAGGTGTGTTTTACTACTTAATATTAACTACCAGTAGATTCTTAGCAGATATTGTTCCCAGGTTCTTCAGACAATCTAATCATGGTCAGTTTACTAGGACATATTATAGATCTACCATTCAGAATGTAATAGCTAAGTAAATACTCTTTGATTCACAGATTAGAAAAATCGAAGATGCTAGAGTGATCTATGAAAGATTGGTTGAACAGTTCCCTAATGCTGGAAAGTACTGGAAGATCTATATCGAACATGAGGTTTATATAATTTACTATTTTCAAAGCCTTATATGCCATAAATGACAATTGTATTGTTATTAAAATAAAAATTTAATGTGTTTTAAGCCTTTAAAAAACAAATGTATGTCATTTTGGAAGAAAAACATTACCATTGTCATTTGTGGTATCAGGCTTTTAGTAAATACATGACTTGTTAAAAACTGAAGTGTTGTTATCATTAAAAAGAAATTTTATAACAAACAAAAAAAGAAGCAGTAATTTTTTTAAACAATCCTGTGTTTGACTTATTGATGGTGGGTGGGAATGTGTTGTGTTATTTCTTTTCCATTAAAAAAATTAGAGTTCATTTCAATTGCTATTATTTATTCTATTTTTATGATATATTTATAAGATAGTTAAGATTTTTGATCTCCATTTTATGTGTGTATATAATTAATTCAAGCATAAAAATGTGTGTAAGAATCAATCAACAAGAGTTTGACTTGTTTTTATGCACATCATTTCATTGTCTTGAGTTTGTTTCATTGTTTGTTTTGAATCTTTTTTTTTTATATAATAAGAAATGGAAGGGATTTATTTGCTCTGTAAACTTTTATAATAATTTTTTTCAAAGTTTACTTAAAAAATAGACTAATCATATAGAAATGTGGGGTTGTTATTTAATTGTTATCTTAAGGGAAGAAAGTTGGAATAAGGGACACAATTTTCTACAGAACAATTGTATCAGCAATCACAAAATGTTGCATGAGAAGAGGGCTAGTTAATGTACTGCATGTGCCAATATGGTAATGGTATAAACTGTTGGCCATTACATGAGAATATAATATTTTTTACACAATTAAACAGTAAAGTATATTTGAATTCACTAGTCAGGTTTAAGAATAAAAGATAAGTTCAACTGCACTGTGAAGAGTCTTGCATCTCTTAGCCTTTCTGATTATAATTTTCAATAACTGTGTTGAGTGGATTCTGTTATAGTGGAGAAACTTAGAACCTAACCATAAATACACAATGAGCATCTGTTCTATTTTTTTTTTTTTATTGCGGTGGCCTTGTATGTTTTCTAGTGAATCTGCTGTTAAACATCTAGATACAAATGATGCCCCCTTAAGTTTGTTGCAGCACAGAAGCTAAAGTAAATGCCAATAAGCTGGGCCTTCACTCTTCAAGACAATATGAAACTGCTTCTAATCAACCGCTATGCTTTAGTGAATACATGTGCATGTTTTAGAAGCAGTTATAACAGCTGCTAGAGTGATTCTACAGTCCTTTAAATAACATAATATTTAAGTGATTTAGAGACATTGTGAATTGTGAGTTATTTACTATCAGCATTTTAAAGCATGAGAAAAAAAATGACACAATTCTCCTCCAAGCAAATGAATTAAAGTTTTCAACAAGTTTCAACAGCCTTTGGGACAGCTGTTATTATTAATGAGCACTGCAAATATTTCCTGGCGGTTATTGCAAGAGAATCTGTATGACTCCTCAATTCTGCTTTTATCATTTTTCTCATCTTCAAAAACAGATGGTTTGTTATTGTCTGGACTATGTGTTGCAAAAAGATAACCTCAGCCCATGTTTATATGATATATATTTTTTACTTGTACCAAAATGACTTGTCTTTCTTGGTTGGGATGGCTAGGATCCTAAACAACTATGAAAAAATTATTGTACTTTTACAGGTACTGTTATCTTAAAGCTGTGTTTGAAGTAACTCAAATTGCATAGATATAATATTCATTCATTTGTATTTGAAACTTTTCAGTTTATAAATCAGATTAAAAAATATATTATTGCATAATATATAGGTCTAATAGGTTCCAATAAAATGATAATACAATTAGATACCTATTTTAGCAGCCACAATATAATTATTCAGCACTTAATTTTGATAATAAAGGAAAATAATTTGCATATTGTACAATGTGTATAAAGACTCTGCTAATATACAGTTACAGGAGTGGGATAAGAATTTGCATAGAATAAATAGAAATAAATTTAATACATATACCGGTAATGTTAATAAAGTGAATGTGTCTACACACATTTAAAAATATAAACTTTCATAAATAGTTTAAACAATCAATGAAAAATTGACTTTTTAAAGAGAAGGCCTTAGAAAATATATTAATTATTAATTTCATTAATGTAATTTGAATATTCTCTTTTTGAATTTGGTAAAAGTTGAAGATTTTTTTTTCTATATAATACCGGTATGCAAATTGCAAGTAATATCCTATTTGCCATGTTTTTTTTAATAGAATTTATACAATTGTACAATTAAACTATTGAAAAAAGGATAAAGTCTTTGTTGTTGACAGTTTGTTTGCCATGATTTGTTTCAGCTTAAACTAAAGAACTTTGAGAGAGTAGAAAAGGTTAGTATAAATGTATTTAATTGTATCGAGACTAAAAAATGTATGTATAGTTTTGTTAACTGCAAAGATCTCCAAAAGAAGTACCACACTCATTAATCTTCCCATAGTCTTCTTGAAATAACTAAGAAAAGTATATGACTTAAACTGTCAACCTAGATGTGACGTTTTATGCTCCCTTCTCAAAAAAAAATTTTGCTGGACTGGTCTAAATAATTCAAATGTCTGGGTGGTGGTCAATACAAAGCAAGCACTGCATAGGCAAACATTACTGTTAAAAAATATAAAAAAAAAGAAATAGTCCAAAAAATGAATAGATCAAGTTGTTTTGTTAGCAGTTTTGTTAGCAGTTTTGAAATGTTGGCTTGGTTCTTAAATTATCTCTGGATGTCCTGATACACAGCTGTTTACAGGAAAGTTTCTCCTTTGTTTTTGGATGTGGCTAATGTTTATTACACTGTTCCCCATGTTGGCCACTTTTGTAGGTATATTCTTTCCGGTTTTTCATGTTACCATAATATGCCCTTCTTTAACTACCTTTTGGGTCCATTCTAGCCCAGTTATTGATAGTTCTGTTGCATTCAATATTATCCCATCCTTTTTTTCTGTTTCTGATAATGGACTACTTTCTAATTATGGCCTGAACTATTGTAGAACATGTATTTCTTCTCATGCTGTCTTAAAATGTAATGTTACGGGAGAAGCTGTTTAATAATAGATTTAGTTTGTATATGAAGCTTTATAACTTGTTTATTTCATTGGCTATTGGGAAAGCTTTAAATTACCATACAATAAGAATAAGTTTTGGTCACAAATTGGTGAACTCTGCCTCACAGTCAAAGACAAAGAGTCATTAAAGTTAAAGTGTTTGTTTTTTAAATGCTTCTTTTGGAGATCTATTGTGCACTGTGTTATGGCCAATAAACAAATACACTAACTTTTCCAGAGTTTTTTTGTTTATAAATGTGTTTGAGTTTCTTTTTACTGAACAATTTAATTAGAATCAAGATCAGCGTTTTTGATTATTGAGGTATTTGGGGAAAATAGTCTTTATTAAATCGCTATGTGTATTACCTGATACAATACACATACAATTTTTCAATGTCTCTTGCCATTCTATTCATGTTCTGCGTCTTCATTTGCACGTTTCGGGGAGCAGTTATTCCAGAGATGTCTCATCAAAGTGCTCAACATTGAACTATGGAAACTTTATCTCAACTACATCAAAGAAACAAAGGGATCATTGCCTTCTTATAGGTAAGTTGAAAATCTGTATCTTACACTAACCTTACAACATATGAACACATATCTAAAAAAGTACACTTTATTTCAAACCTATTGAATCAGAATACTATGAAGCCTTTATATCTGAAAGTACAAAAATCAGATTTTTGTCTAACTGAAACTAAATATTGCATAACATTTATCAATGTACTGTATAAATATGGATGCATTATAAAGTACTAAGTCTTTTTTTATAAAAATAAACGTTTAAAATAAAATTACACATGTTTTAGAACAACTGTATATTTTCAAACTGGATTTTCTGAAAAATGACTTTGGTACTAAAGGTTTCATTTCTTTTTAGAAGTAGACTGGCATACATAGTAACTTGTTAACCCCACACCCAAACAAATAACAACTATTTGAAATCTGGTCATTAAAGCTTATAATCAAGACATGCATTGATAAACAGGTGCTTAATTTAAAAAGTAAAACAATTTAAATTCTTTAAAGCTAACAAGAAATAAATTTAAGAGAATTTCTGGTGTAATTTGGTTTCTTTTTTTCTTTTCTTACAGGGAAAAAATGGCCCAAGCTTATGACTTCGCTCTAGAAAAGATTGGAATGGATATTATGTCTTACCAAATTTGGGCAGAATATATTAGCTTTTTAAAATCTGTGTATGGTTGTGCAATTATTATATCTAATTTATTCATGTGATCTGTTTTGTTAATTAGCTTAGTTGTGTGCATTAAGATAATAAACAATAAGTACTTCGAACTAAATAATTTAATTTTTTGGTTTAGTATTTTATCTCTCTTCTTCACGTTTTGTATACCGGTACATTTTTTTTTTTTTGCAGTGAAGCAATAGGTTCTTATGCGGAGAATCAAAGGATAACGGCAGTGCGCAAAGTCTATCAGAGAGGTGTTACAAACCCAATGATTAACATAGAGCTCCTCTGGAAGGATTACACAGCATATGAAAATGTATGTTAAGCGGTAATTAATTATACTCCTATTTCTGTTTCTTAAATAAAGCTTATTATTATTATCAAGGGTATAGCGTCGGTATGGGTATTTCTGTTCCCATTAGTTCAAGTACCGGTAGATGATGATTTGATTTATACAGATACACCTGCAGATAACTATAAAAAAAATGCATCTACCGTAAGTGCGGTCTAGCGCCTGGATAGTTTGGGTCAAAATCCATGGCGCTAATGATGCTGATTACACCACTTAATTTTGCTATCAATATCCCAATGGAATGTGCATCCAGTGTAGTGCACAACTGTACTTTCCACAATTGATATTGGCTAACCTGCAGAGCTGAGCAGACTTGGGCATTCCCCACCAAAACCAATAAAAAAAATACAAGCATTTTTTTCACAATAATTCTAAAGTGTACACAGCTTATGCCTAGCTAGTAATTATGAGCTAGAACAGCAATTGATCTAATTAAATATTTCTGTAACTAATGATTTAACACATTTCGACAACTAATGTCTTTCAATCATAAACACTAAACACCATCATTTATTTAACTTTGATGCACATTGTAGTCTTATATCTTACTTGTTACTGACACATTCTATACAGAAGATTATAGGGTTTTAAAAAATGATGTAAAGTTGTTGTGTAGGGATTACCCTTTCCATGACCAGATGCCGCTCGAGAATAAAAGAATGTATGATTTCGTTCTTGCATATTGAATAAGAAAAGTGTTTTTTACCCTTTCTATTTGAGCATTGTAATATTTTTGTATTTCCAAGTTAGAACTATTGTAAATGCTTTATGTTTTATAACTATATTTCTTCCTTCTTTATCTTTTAGTTCATTTTTCAACACAAAAAAGTTTAACTATTTGAAAGCAGAAACATGATTATAGGCAAGATAAAGAAAGTGCAGGCTAAGAAAAATTAGCAAATATACAACACTAAAAAACTATCACAGCAGCATTCACTGATAAAGCAGCAAAGCAGAAGTTTTCCCAGAAAAGTCCTATATTATATACCTACCTACCAAAACAGAAAGTACACTTCAGCCATGTTATATTTAAGGCTTGTAAAATTCTACAGCCTTACTTCACAGCCAATAGACTATGTTTCATATTCCAAGACATTCATTTTGTACTCACTTGTATTTTCTCAGAGCATCAACAATCTAATAGCTAAAAAGATGATAGATGACAGGAGCAGAGAGTACATGAGTGCTAGGAGGGTGGCCAAGGAGTATGAGGTGGCCACTCGTGGCCTGGATAAAAATGCACCGTCTGTTCCTCCTCAGAACACATACAATGAAATCAAGCAGGTAAGCATTGTTGTAAATGTCTTTTACCCTTCTTCCAGGATACACCTGGTTAGTCCTTCTCTCACTTCTTTTCTCCTTGGGAAATATATATTAAAGACTACTTAAAGGATGCATTTTTAAAATGTGAACATGTGGATCAGAAAATGAGAAATGGATCAATTGTATACAATGACTTGGATACAAGAAAAAAAATAATTTAGGAAGTATTATGTAGATTCCCCTTTTTTTGTACCACTTATCATTACATGGTCAGCAAAAGCTCTTATTCAAAGTTTTCTTTTCTCATAAGGCTTGATTTTATTGATTACCCCGGTAGCTAAACTTCAACTCAACTTATTCTTGTCTTAACTCAACTCATAAGAGCGTCATGAACATCATTGTCCCATTCTGGCCAGCTGGTACCCTGAACTGATTTTATGCAGTCAAATGTCAGGAGCTCAATGAAATGAATAGTTTTCTTCTATTTTTCATTTTATAAACACATATTCTTTAAATGCTAAATTGTTTCTGTATATTTTTTTACTCAAAGACCCAGTTTACCTTTACATTTCTTTCCTTCGTAACCATATTTCCAGGTTGAGCTTTGGAAAAAATACATTGCGTGGGAAAAGAAAAATCCTCTCAGGACAGAGGATCAAACAATCATCACAAAAAGAGGTTGGTCTTTTTAAATAACTTAGAGTAATCTTTTTTGACCCATGTTTTTGTTTAATGAGATATTTGTCTTCTCTACACTGCCATCATTTGACTGTGATGTTGTTGTTTTTTTCTACAGTAATGTTTGCCTATGAGCAGTGCTTGCTTTGTATCGGCCACCACCCGGACATTTGGATTGAGGCCGCCTCTTATTTAGACCAGTCCAGCAAAATTTTAATTGAGAAAGGGGTATGCTATTTAGCTCATTTTGTTTGTTAGTTATGCTTTGGTTATGCGGAAGTGTGAGCAGGAAAAAGAGTATCAGAAAATATATAACGTACCAGGCATTGGATCTGGACCACCGTAGGCAAACCCAAAACAAACAAAAAATGCCATCCAAGCAGAAGCCTGAATGAGGTCTCTGAAACTTAGGTTTCTATGCTAAATAATATAAGATGAAGTTGGCAAGAACTGAACACTTCAGAGGATTTTCCAGGTGAAATAAGTATTTGGGTAAAATCAAGCCATTGAGAGATGTCAATTTTTTTTCCAGTATTAAATAATTGTGCAATGCATGTAGATGTTACAACCTATTGAGAGATATCAATTTTTTATTTACTAGTATAAAATAATTGTGCACTGCATGTAGATGTTACTAGAGTGAATTGTTAAATTGCAGCACTGCTTCTAAAGAGAAGAACTGCATTGCACATGAAGTTATGATGAAGTCCTCCAGAGTTTTGAGCCTTAGTTTTTTCTTCTTGTCTGTTTGTCCTTAGGATCAGAATGCTGGTAAAGTATTTGCAGATGAAGCTGCTGCAATATTTGAAAGGGCAATCAACTCACTGATGAAGAAGAACATGCTCATATATTTTGCTTATGCTGATTTTGAAGAGGTGAGTGTGATGACTGCGGGGTCCAACACCCTTGTATATTTGCAATTACTGTTTTAAGTAGACTGCACAAAAACACTTTTTTTTTTTAAGTGATTGGAAATGGCTAATAGATTTGGTGACAAAAAGAAGAAAAAAAAATTATATTATTTTTTAATTTTTTGTATATCATTATTACAAGTGTATTTAGGCTAAAGTAATTGTTTTTATTTTTTGAAGGGTCGAATGAAGTTTGAGAAAGTTCACCAGATATACAAGAAATTCTTGGATGTGGAGGAAGCAAAACCAACTTTGGTACTTCTGAAGTTATTTTTTATGATTTTATTTCATTTATTGCATTTGACTTATTTTATTTAAAGAATAATATTGTTAATACTAATTTATATAAAAGGTACTTATTATCTCCCTGTAGGCCTACATCCAGTACATGAAGTTTGCCAGGAGAGCTGAGGGCATTAAATCTGCCAGACTTGTGTTCAAAGCTGCTAGAGAAGATAAACGTTCAGACTATCATGTGTTTGTAGCTGCAGCACTCATGGAATATTACTGTAGTAAAGTTAGTAGTCGGCTTCCTTTTCATAATGGTGTTTTGTTTTTTCTATAACCAATGCAGATGTAATTTATATAGTTACTCCTTGTTTTTTTTTAGTGTATGTTAATTGTAACAAAAAATGTTCAACTGTCTAGGGAAGATTAAAAAGCCTGTTTTCTTGTTTCTAAAAAAATCATATTTCAGGAGAAAAGCATTGCATTAAAAATATTTGAACTTGGGCTGAAAAGGTTTGGTGATAACCCAGAGTATGCTTCTTGCTACATAGACTTTATGTCTCATTTAAATGGTGAGTGGAAATATTCATTTACTTGTAGATTCTCTTTTAGTTCAGTGGTTTCAATGGATATTGCTAAGGAATACTTTAAAATCAGTTACACATTTAGATACTGAATTATAGGGTTTTAGTGTGTAGAGATAAGATTACTTTATTGATCCAAGCAAATGGAAATTTGACTTGATTACATAAATTCCACCTTTCAGCATATTTAAAACAATATTAAAGAACCATTTGTACTCAAGCACAGTAGAGTTTGATAATTCTTTGCCTCCCCTGGCACTTTTAGTTTTACCAATACCTTTGTACACAAAAGGATGAAATTATTGTAATGTCCAGTTCAGAATGGTCCATAACATTTCCTGAAACACTGTTGCAACTTTTTTATAGCCTGAGGTCAATGGACAATACAGATTTCTGTTGTGGGTAAAATATTTGAATGTTTGCTTGAGAGAAGGCTCATTTTTCTAAAACTGGAGAATATTTTCCTAAATTGGTTAATTATCATTTCTTTCCTTTGAAAATATTTCCTTATGCAACACTATGTTTATTAGTAAATCTTCACTTTTTTTATTTCAATTTTTTTTATTCTATAATTTAGAGCACTTTAATTTTAAGTTGTATTTTTAGTTGGTTTTCCAGTAATATCCTAATTTTTATATTGAATAGTTTCTCATATCAAACTGTTTCATTTGTTCTATCAGAGGATAATAATACCAGAGTTTTATTTGAAAGAGTTTTATCATCGGATCAATTACAGCCAGAGAAGTCCACGTGAGTAGAAATACTTTCAAAACACCAATAAAAAATTATTATTTTGTCTTAATAATGATGGTTTTCTATACTTTATTATTTGTCATGGTCTTTCAAATTTGTGCCAATAATATTTTAATATTTTTTGTGTGTGGAATTAATCTTGTTCTAAATTTTCAGAGACATTTGGAGCAAGTTTTTATTGTTTGAGTCACAAGTTGGTGATTTAGCTAGTATTGTAAAAGTAGAGAAAAGAAGAGCATCAACAATTGAAAAGGTAAAAGGATAACTTTAAAAAAATAATTTATTGTTATTTTTTTAAGACTATTAGTACTCTAGACTCAATACATTTTATACTAAACTTTAGTTGTTTTATAAATGAAGTTATTACTGTATTCATTAATTCATTAATCATTACGGATGAGCGTAGGACTCAATAATCTTCTTTATAAACAGAGTGTCCGTAATATATTCGATAAGTAGGACTTGATAATAAAAAAACCTATTTTTTATTTCCTCTATTTTTATCCGTTATAAGAAAAAAATTATTTTGATGCCAGAGAGAAAAACAATATCATTTCATTTCATGTATATGAAACATATTTTATTTCGTAATTTCTCAGTCTGCACATTTTTGTTTCTCCAACTACAGGTCCAAGCTTTCAATGAGAAAGAGACAGCGTTACTGATTGACAGATACAAATTTCTAGGCCTGTTACCTTGTGCAGATAATGAACTTAGGGCCATCGGATATTGGGTATGTTATTACCATTTGAATAGTAAGATAAGATTTCTTTATTGATCCAAAAAGGAAATGTGGTTTGATTACATTGCAGTATTACAAGAACACAAGCACAACAGTAACAGTATTAATACAAAAATAGTTGATTTAGTTTTGAGGGATTGTAAATATTTTTTGTGGCGATTTTTGACAGAATGTTTTTTATTTCAGGACCTGGTGAAACACCACGTGCTGCAGCTTCCAACAGGCAGCGCCAAGCAAGTGCTGTTGGCCACCACAGAGGAAGAGGATGAGAAAGCTAAAAGACCCAAGTTCCCCCAGCCAGACATAGATCAAATGTTACCTTTCAAGCCAAGAGCTGTTGTCCGTGAGTAAATAATATCTTTGACAACTTTAATGTTAGGGCTTTTGTTTTCCTATAGGGAATTTGTTATAAAACAATTCTATAAAGATGTTTATGACGTTGATTATAGATAATAATAGATAATAATAATAGATCTTTTTTTATCGGTGTTTTTTTTTAAAAGAACTAAAAAGGTTTAACATTACAATGTTGTCTTTTTATGTATTTTGTATTAGATTTTAATAATTCATAGTTTTGTTACTGTTCTGGTCCTTATTCTAAGCTTATTTTCTTCATTAAAGGTCTCTTAGTTTTCCTTATTTTCACATTTTGATCAGTGACTGGTGTAGTCATATAATAATGACGGGTGTAGTCGTGTAATAATGAGGGGTGTAGTCGTGTAATAATGACGGGTGTAGTCGTGTAATAATGACGGGTGTAGTCATGTAATAATGACGGGTGTAGTCGTGTAATAATGAGGGGTGTAGTCATGTAATAAGAGTATGTTTACATGTCTGATGTAAAATTGTTTTTTACAGCCACTTGCTCACATCCAGTCCCAGGTGGTGTGTTCCCTCCCCCTCCGGCTGCTTCCCTGTTGCTTCAGATGTTACCTCCACCGGAATGTTTTCATGTAAGTTTTCTACAAATTCAAACTGTTATTTACAGTTTCATGGGTGCAAGAGTGCCGGCCAATTTAAATTTTGGAAACATGCACGCCGGCCAATCGCCGTCAAGCTTAATGTGTAATTTCTTGTAGATCTCGTTGCACCGAAATCAGACTTTTTTTTGGGCCGTAACAAACTATAAATGATCTACTTTTTTCTTTAATGAAAACTTAAAAGGCGAAATAAAAAGAGCAACAGGAAAATATCAAAGTATCCGCACATGCATGATTCTATATTTATATTTACGTCAGGGTTTCCCTAGTTTTCGTCGCCCGGTAATTTTTATAGGCCTACCCGTGCCTCCAGAGTTTTAATAACGTTTTTTTATCGCAGTCCCATAATGTAGCTTTCTTGGACTCAGACGCGAATTTGTATTTAGGTCAATCTATGCGCCACGCGTTACTCGCGGCAGCGACTATTAAAACTCATTTTTTTCATTAGCTCATTAGGCTAGGCATTAGCCTCATTATTCATTAGGCCTACAATAAAACTTTTGTTTATCAGCCTACTAAAACGAAAACAACTATTTATTAATAGACTTTATCTCTGCGCAACGTCAAAATTTCAATTATTGCTATCAATGATGTAATACAATAATATGCGGACACAAACGCTAAGTATATTATTTTAGGCAGAAACTTTGCCGGCTTTTTGGCACTGTCAAATCTTACTTGTTGGCCAAATGGGGCTCAGCACTTGCACCCATGCAGTTTTCTTGTTGTTCACAGGTCCTCAGCTTATAGTTAAGCTTGTGTTATTGAGTTCTGCCCTGAATGGTTTTGAAAATGCTAAATGACAGTTTTAAGAAAAATATGTTGTTTGTTTTACTTTTACAGGGTCCTCATGTTATTACAGATAAATTTATAGACTGGATGAGACATGTGAAGCTACCAGACAGTAAGTCATGTATTAAACTCTATAGAATGGCTCAGTATTTGGGTCTCATGCCTCTGTATTATTACTGCTCTCTTCTTCTTTGCCATTATCAACTCCTAGGGGAGCATAGGCCATTAAAAATTTCTTTCCATGTCTTCCTGTCTCTGGCTATCTTCTCTATCTCTTTCCAGCTTTTCCCGATCAGCTGCACATCTTTTCTACTTCTCTCCAGGTTTTCTTGGTCTTCGTCTTGCACCCTGTGGATTCCATGCAAGAGCTTGTCTAGTCAAATTTGTAGTTGTTTTTTTTTTATGTGTGGCCTATCCATCTCCATCTTCTTACTACTAGATACCATATTATTTCTTCAGACAGTAAATTGTGAAGTTAGAAAAAATATGAATTAGATATTAAGTGGAAACTTAAAACTTTTATTTGTAGTACCACTTTAAGTAACTTACTCAAATGGACTATTCCCATGACCTTTATTTGTAGTACAACTTACTCCAATGGTCTACTTCCATGACCTTTATTTGTAGTACAACTTACTCAAATGGACTATTCCCATGACCTTTATTTGTAGTACAACTTACTCAAATGGACTATTCCTATGACCTTTATTTGTAGTACAACTTACTCAAATGTATTCCTATGACCTTTATTTGTAGTACAACTTACTCAACTCAAATGGACTATTCCTATGACCTTTATTTGTAGTACAACTTACTCAAATGGACTATTTCTATGACCTTTATTTGTAGTACAACTTACTCAAATGGACTATTCCTATGACCTTTATTTGTAGTACAACTTACTCCAATCGACTATTCCCATGACCTTGATTTGTAGTACAACTTACTCAAATGGACTATTCCTATGAACTTTATTTGTAGTACAACTTACTCCAATGGACTATTCCCATGACCTTTATTTGTAGTACAACTTACTCAAATGGACTATTCCCATGACCTTTATTTGTAGTACAACTTACTCAAATGGACTATTCCCATGACCTTTATTTGTAGTACAACTTACTCAAATGGACTATTCCTATGACCTTTATTTGTAGTACAACTTACTCAAATGGACTATTCCTATGACCAGAACTAGTCAAGATATTAGAAAGGCCTGTGGCTTAGCAGCAACATGCTTTTCTGGTGTACCCATTGTCCTGTGTTTGAATCCTGTTGAAGGCCAGGATTCATTCCCGAGTAAGGATGGTGTCCTTGAGATTATCCAGTTCTTATGAGTAGCTGACAGTAGTTGGGGATGTGTAAAGAAGTTGGGCATTGTGCTGGCTACACAATACCCTTATATGCTGGGCATTGTTCTGGCCAAAAAATACCCTTGCATGCTGTGCATTGTGCTTGCCACAAGACACCCTTATATGCCGAGGCCGTGAACATTGCTTCACCTACCCTATAAGCATATAGATCAAATCTGTATGAAAGTGAAAGGGATACTTGTTTATTCAAGAAACAAATGAAGAGAAGAATAATGCATTTTTTGACAAAGTTGACAATTCTACTTTAAGAATGCAAAGTTTCAAAGTTTATTTTATTGATACATTGGAACTCTCAAAATTTGATTCTACTATCAATACTATCATGAAATATTATTACAATCTTATCCACATTATGTGGTTGAGAAAAAGTAAAACTATTTCCTGTGTACATTTCAGAGCCTGTGGGAGATGAGAATGGTAAAGATGGAGATTTCCGTTTAGATCCCGGCACACGGTTATCTATTGAAATAGCCAGCGGGGCACGAAAAAGAAAACTGACAGAAAACGAGAGTGACGACGAAGATGCGGAAGTGAATCTGTCCGCGCCAATCAATGACATCTACAGAGCTAGGCAGCAGAAAAAGGTCATCAAATGATAGGGTCATCATCTCTGGTCTTAGTGAACGTTTGATTATTATTTTATATTGGTTGCGAGGATGATTATATTTTACATTGGTTGCAAGGATGTGATGGTTGATTGTGTAAATAATTGACAGTGAAGTGAATGACCATTTTTTTTTAAAACTTGTTTTATTGTGTTGTTGCTAATTGTGTATACAAAATATTCATTAAAAAAAAGATTTAAACAATTTTTTGGCAACTGTTGTTTTTTTTAAAAATTATAAATTGCATTTAGAGAACCTTTTCAAATGAATTTATCCAAAATATTTTCTTTTACGTATATGAACAAGTATTTTTATATTACACAAAATAAGTTTCAATAAGCTTTGAAATCTTATTGTTTTTTTTTAAATTAGAAGCCCATTTCTAATTCGCCTATCCATCCTGGTTGGTTTTAAAGTTTTATTTTATTTGTTTTGAATAAAAACATGACTTGTTGGGAATCCTATGAGATGTACACTGCTAGGTGTGCTGTGTGCATCAATTTGCATTTATAACGTCCGTTAGGTATATTAAACTTGTGACCCATCATCAGACCCGTGAATTTCGTCGCGGCGGTGCTAAGATGGTGCGCGTAACCAGAATTCTCGATTCGTCCCGGTCAGAAGCTGTTTGCAGAAGGGTATCAAGAGGTAGTTCGGTTCACTCTTTCAGGTTGTCCAATCACTTCTTTTCTGGCGACCTTTTCTGCGTGCTCCTTCCACTGTACATTGTAGGATGGTTTTGGCCAAGGAGTCGTGCCACTTACTTACAGTATGGTAAAACCATCTCATGTTTACCCACCAGATTATGGACCTGGAGCAAGACATTTTTAGCCTATTCAATTGTTTTTCTTTCTTGATATCGTGTTCCTAATAACTTTCTATAACATTTGTTCTTAAATGCCTGAATTCTTCTCACATCCTCTGCATTCAGCGTCCAACTTTCGCAGCCATATTAAAATACGGAAAGTACCAGTGATGAGTATAATTTTATTTTTACCGAGAAGCTAATATTGCTCTTCCATATTTTCCACTTTACTTTGACCATGATGGAAGAGGCCAGGCTAAGTCGAGTTTTTATTTCCTCATACGACCTTCCATCTCTAGTTACATGTTGACTCTAGGTATTTGTAGCCATTGATCCACCTCTTTGCATCGTTATGCCTTGGACTCAAAAGCCGGAAGGCTCGTCCGGTATTTTATTTTTTTAGAGACACTTATCAAACGGAAAGAATGCCAAACCATAGAGATGTGAAGGTGAAATAAAAGCAATATCCTACAGGTAAACGATCAAATGGCAGACCCAGACTAGATGGATGGATGGCATAGAGATGAATCTTGACTTCATGGAGTCTAGCCAAGGAGGACAAAAGTAATTTAGGCCTATATATCTGAGTGTAAGGAGTTAAGATAAGGCTACATAAGAGTGAGTTAGTGTGTATTGACGTAATTTTATAGAAATAACATAAACATCAAATAAAGATGGCGGAAACGCTGGTCTTATGCTAGTTTACCAAAAACATTATAATTTATAGAATGAATGTTGTTGTTTGGTTGTTTGTTAAAATTCACACACATTCAGTAGGTAGTCCAAACTGTTTAAAAACGGCTTTTTTGGGTCATTTTTTGACAGTTTAGTACCAGAGATTTTAACCACTAAAAGTAGACTAGTGCTACAGAAATATACCCGAATAAAGGTAAAACCTTCATCTCACTCAAATATAGAAGCTTGTAACAGCTTTTCTCAAATTATGTTTTTCGTTACCCTTTAAAAAAAAATTACTTCGTGACCTACCAATATTTTTATTTCCTAATTATAAAAAAAATAATATTAGCTTTTAAGTTTATTAGGCGTCGCTATGGCAAGGCAGGGTGGGGGTATATAGGAGGGCCGGATTTAGATGAAAAGAGGCCCTAGGCTATTCCACTTATGAGGCCCTTTCACCTCCGATTTTTAAGTTTGAAAACTACATGAGAGATAATAAAAAAACATCATAACTGTGATATATATCTATATGTTAAATAAAACATGTTGTAATTGGTACTAACCTTTATAAAAAATGTGGCACATATAATAAATATAAAAAATCGATAACATTCATTTGTACATTTATTATTAGCACCATGTATAGTATTTGTAACAATAACTAATCAAACATAACACAGAACATTTACAAAGATACAAAATTTAAATAACGAAAACCTTTGACTACGAACATAAAATACGCAATAAAAATTATAATATTTTCTTTTTCCCCCCTCTCCCCCCCCCTCCCACTTTAAGATCCAATGTTAACACCGACTGACAAAAAAAGTACAATCATCTCGTGAATTGACAAGACTGCTCGTTGGCTGCACTGGTCGCATTAGAATAGAACATGGATGTACGCCACTATTTGGAAGTCAAGTCTGCAAATATTTTAGATACTGGCGTACATACGACCGGATTTCCCAACGAATGTTCCTTGTTAAGTAGCCCAAAGAGATCCGGACTGGCTCATCAGGTCTTTTCCTGATGGCATAATAATATATAGGGCGTATACAATTTAAGCGTCGCGATTGGTTGGAACTCCAGCTCTCGATGACTTCCCGCTCTTTTCTTCAAACTCAAGTCCAAAGCATGCTTTGAAGCATAAATATATATATATATAACAACAAACAAATAAACAATATTTGCCCACATTTTAAATTGAAAAATATACATTGTTTCTAAGTTCTCTACTTCAGAGCTATACCAATATAATAGAAGGGATGAATAATTTCTCAATCTGGTATAGAAGCGCTTTTAAAATATTATTATAAGATATAAAGAGGGGTGTGACGAGTGACGTAATGTGGGGAAATGGCGTCTGGGGCTGGGTTGAATGGGCCGTCAGTTGAATACAAGTCAGTCATAAAATATTGACTTGTATAAGGGGCAAGTGTGTTAACTCTCAGCAGCAATACGGCCCATTGAGCGCCTATTTCAACTGTTTCATTTATTAGTAAGCTAACGTACATAAAGGCTAACAAAGTGTCAGTTTGTCGCCTATCCACTCTTTGCCCCCCTCCGCCCTCTCTATAGGCCTACTCTTACGCTACTGGTGTGAATCATTATGTAATTACACTTATGTAGGCCTGTTAATAATAATGGTTTTGGTGTAACATGGCTGCAGGTCACGGGCTGAATACGTAGGCCTAATAGACATTTGGAGAAATGCAGCTATTTCCCTTTCGAAGATAATTAGTCTACATACTTAAAGATAATCCATACTAATTTTAGATACTGTGATAAAGTGTATGAATTTTGGTATAATTCAATTACTCTTAAAAGAAATGAAAGCCAACATTGTTTGGAAAAAGAAAGTAATTTAATAAAGCAAACATAAAATGATGATAATAAATTTGGGAAAGAAAACACAATGAACACACACACACACAATTATGTGGATAACTATCCGTCGTACTCACAATAGAAAATAGGTCTAGTGATACCTATATTGTGCCCGTCCATTAATGACATCTCGCGATTTTGGACAATTTAAGATAAGATAAGATTGCTTTATTGATCCAAATAAACGGAAATTTGATTTGATTACATAAATTCCGTCTTTCAGCATACTTAAAACAATATTAAAGAACCATTTCTACTCAAACACAATAGACATTCGCGCAAACTACCATACCATTTATCATACAAGAAAAAATTAGGCCTATCATTTATAATTCCCCCCCCCCCCCCCCCATCCCTCAGTCACACTATAAAATATACTCGATAACTATGAGTTGTGCTCTCTAAAACAAAACAAGAAAAGAACAAATGCAAACGTCACAAAAATTGTGTGCCCCTCACCTCACCCTGTTCTAATCATGACGTCACAATCCTAGCTCTGCTACCTCCCTTTCCCAACTATACCTTCCCCCCCCCCCCCCCCACTTAAACACAGTTTTCAGTTTCAAAATTATCGTGCTTTAATTAAAGTTTTGTGTCGTTTCGTTTCATTATTACAATAAACAACATAATTATTGCTGTTTTAAAGATACCCTTTTTATTTGTAGTGACATCATGACATTGTTTAAACACCCCCTCTCCCATCGTCACATATCGTCACAAATGCTTGGCGCATCTCCCTCCCTTATGTTCGTGACATTTAAAGATGTGTATACTATATTATAAATTAACTAGATTATAATTAATATGATTTGTTCAGCCATTGTAAACATTATCCGACTCTATGACGCTTCTAGCCTTGAAGTGAGATAAGTGGGCGTACACTGCGTCCGACGTGTCCGGTTGCGAGAGTTCTAAACTATTGTACGCTGAAGAGCTGAAAGTTGAATAAGGGATTCCCAATTTAAAAATAACAATAATACCAAAACAAAAAAAAACAATAATATATTTGAAGGGGCAAATACATCATGGTGATAATATTAAGTTCAATAGTTGAATAATTTTTCTATGTATAGTACAAAAAGGGGTCATCTACATATTACGTTAATAAAAGGGTCATCGTATGCACTCATTGAGAAGGAGGTGTTGGATTTGGGAGATTTTGCGTACGGAGGAGTCTCGACTTATTGTGTATGTAGGCTCAAACCATTTTTTAGTCAACGTAATAATAAAAAAAAAACTTTACTTTGAAATAACAATAAACAATATTTATTAAATTATTTGCCACAAAGTATTTTATATGTACATAAAGGCAGTGAAAATAATATATAGACTAGTATAAGTCATAATATGACAGTAGATTCGAACACAATTATTTCCTTTCTCAAGGGCAGACATGGTTATGCAAAAAGACGAAGACATGCCCGTTTCTCGAAAATTTGTTTCAATGACTGCAAGGACATTCTATATCAACCGCTGTGCGACTATTTGGTATTAAAAGCACACAAAATATATTATGTATTCTTTATCTTTATTAAATGTAATTAATATTGAGATTCATATCAAACATCCATACATTACTAAAATCAGTACTAAAAAGATGAACAAACAAGACTTGTGAAACTAATGACCGAAAAAATACGCGGTGCAACGACCGGGAGGAGGAGGGTTGGTACAAATCTGATTTTTGAACGTACAGTGATATGTGGATGGCCCCTTATTTACCTGGTGTTGACGGTGGTGGTGGTGGAGTCAGGTGTTAAAGACAAAGAAACGTTTCTTTCATTCGTAGTCTTTTTCATAGACGTGTGTTGGTGTTCCGTAGTTTTCTGGTCCATTGGCGATATAGTTGAATATTTTTGTTCAGACTCCTATATTTGTTGTTTGAATTGTCAAAAAAAAAAAATTAAACAATTTAAAAACCATTATCTTTTTTTTTTTTCAAGATATTTTATTTATAAGGATGAATTTAGTTGAAAAGAAAATGTAAATAGGCCTACATCTCCTGTTGAAAACCTTTTATTTTTTTTTAATGTGTGCTTTTTAGAACTTCACATTTGATGAAAACGTAATTTATGTAGGCTATAAAAGGTTAAATCAAAGACTATAATAAGATGGAGCCGCTTGCTTTAATATTTCTGCTATTTGATGACTCAGATGACTTATTTTCGGAATTCCCGATTCCCTTTTGTACTGTACATTTCCGTTTTATTTAATCGCTATGATTTTCTCAATGAAAAATTAAAATTAAAATCGAAAGTTTTATACAGCGGAAACATTTAGGCAACCGTATTAGGGTAGCAGTAATTTATAACAGCGTTATTGGATGCGCTCGGAAAAAGAACATATAAGCTCTAAAAATAGAGCAAGGTTGGATTATTGCATTACCCTGTGGGGTTTGCCCCAGAACCAGCTGCAGAGATTCTAGAGATTGCAGAACACCGCGGCGCGCATTGTTTCGGGGGTGAGGAGGCAAGATCATATCTCCCAAACACTAAGGGCTCTCCACTGGCTCCCGGTGATAAAGCGAATAGAGCACAAAATTATGTCCATTACATACGGATGCTCCTTCCTATCTTCGAGAGCTTATATCTAGGCATGAGCCATCTAGGGAACTGCGCTCTTCATCACAGTCACTCCTCAAAACTCCCAGTTTGGATGGACACAAAAAGAAGTACCTGGGAGTACGCTCATTTGAATCAGTGGCGCCTACTCTATGGAACAGTTTATCTCAGACACTGAGAGAATATGGGACAAAAGAATCTTTTAAAAAGAACCTAAAGACCTTTCTCTTTGGTTGATACATCTGCCACTGCAAATCACACCAAGAGCGCACCGAGCATGCTAATTTACTAGCATGGATAAAGGCGCTATAAGAAATGCCCATTCTTATCTCATCTTATTATAGTTTTTGGTTAAATAAATATTGTATTTATTCGGTTAAATGAATATTGTACTTATTCCGAGACCATTTGTATAAACAAGAAAAACAGTATAGCGGCTAACGTTTGGCTTCGGGTCTCTACCGAATAAAACCGAAGGACATTTTTTTCTCCGGTTCACAATGATTATGTGTTTCTTCAACGCGTTCTTACTACCGGTATTATTTGTGTGTGTGTGTTTTCGGTCGTCACTTCTAAAGTTGTTTGTACCCTCAGTGACAAGCGTATGTCCATCACAGGCTGGACACTATATGTGTTTGTACATAAATCTAAACATTCTCACATCTTGCTTATAAGATAAAAAAAACTTTCAATTTTATCTAGCGAAAGTCAAGGGAACAAACATGAATGCCTTTGCGAAGAAAAGGTTTCATATGTCTAGTATACACATGAAGTGACCAAAATTAATAACGAGATCAACACAGTTTGTTACTTACAACATTTGAATTTACATTGGTATGAAGTGTATTTAGCTGTACAGAGGAGATCAAATTGTTCGGGTCAACTTTTAGAACGACGTCAGAATTATGTAACGTCTGCCTACGTTTCCTGTGTTTGGGAAATGCAAGACAATTAGAACATTCAATTTAAATTCGAACATTTATTATTAATTCGAATATTCTATTTGAATTACAGCATTTCATCCGAATTCAATCTGCCTTTAAACAGTCAATCAGAATTATAACATTCAATCAGGTTTCAAAAGTTTATGTTAATTAGAACATTCATTCTGAATTGAAGCTTTCAATCAGATTTAAACATTAAGTGTGAACTAAACATTTAATTTGAATTAGAATATTCAATATAAAATTAAAACAGTCAATCTGAATTAAAATATTCAATCTAAAAGAACATTTTATCTTCATTAGAACATTTCATATAAATTAGAACATTTCATATAAATTAGAACATTCAATATGATTTAGAACAGTCAACGAGAATTGTAACATTCAAACTGGAGTAATAACATTCAATCAGAATTCGAATATGCAAACTTAATTAGAACATTTAACCTGAATTTCTACCAGAATGAAACTATTTAAAAAAAAAATGAACTGTTCAAGTGAATTAATCAACAGCTTACACAAAAACATCTAATAATTGAAATTGTGGACGAAATATTAAAAGAAATGAATAAAAGATCACCAATTAATCTACAAACGGAATTTCTCGACTAACAGTACATTTTACCACATTTTACCCTTTTTTTTTGTTACAGTAAATCGTGAATGTTTTTTTTAATATTCACAATAAATATTGAAATGAGGATTTTCAAGTTTCTGAAACCTTTTGGCGGGATAAGGTGAGACCACGAAGTTTGGTCAACGAAAATATTCATCAGTAGAATAAAATTAATATTTTATATATTTTTTAATTTAAATATTTTATTTTGCTTAACGTAATGTAATAATCGATTTTATTTCATTCGCTGCCAAAAAAACACAACATAATATAAATAATTGAAATTGTGTCATTTGTTTTAGTCTGCAAGTTTGAAAAGTTGAACGTTTTTGTAAAGGTAGACTATAAGTTAAAAAAAATGAGAACTTGAAAAATTCGTCCTAATCCTAACCTTCTCAACATTACCTCTTGGTGGTTTCAGAAACCACAAAAACATCCCCAGGATTGTTTATATTAATTATCTTAAAGGGGCTTGGAATATTTGGCATTATGTAGTCATTAGGTAGGATGTAATCTTCATCAGCTAAAATGTACAAAGATAAAACAACTATAGACCGACTTATTTGTGTATAAGGCTTACGCTTTATTTTACTCTGTACAGAAAGTCTAAAACTTACCTTAAGCGAGCGTGAACTCTGCAGGAGATTACTGTGACTATTAGGACCAGTAGTACCAGAACTCCAACCCCTATCAAGATGTAGTGCAAGTTTGCGCCATCTGCCAAGACTCAAACAATCAAAGAAGAGATAAATAAAACCGCTGATGGTAGCCTTGAAACACTAGAAAGCGCAACCTGTGTCAGTCTACCCTTATTTATTTTTAAATATACTATTTTTTTTATATTCATGCCAATGTGAAACAAAGTGTCCTGACTGATCTCCCCTAGTTTTATTTGGATGTAGTTGAGGGGTCGGCAATCTTTTGATAGTAGTCTGCCAAAGTAGGATTTCTTAACAGTGCCCTAGCACCCAGTTTCTTGTAGAAGGGGTCTTCCGCGTGGCATTGCAAATCGCTCTGCGTATCAAATCTGGCACGCGTGCCCGTAGGTTGCCGACCCCTGATGTAGTTGATACCATCAGTCACGTATCAATTATGATGAAAATAAGACCACTTTAAAGACAGAGTGAAGAGCTTCTTAACAAAAGTTAGTTAACAGTTCATTTTCATAGTAAATGAAGCATTAAGTATCCGAATACTAAAAAAATAAAGTATCCAAAATATTAAACATAACTTTGAATCAATTAGTTCAATAGTTGCACTTAAATACATGTGTGTGAATAAATCATATTCTCGTAGCTATTGGAGATGTTTAATTTTCTGCAAGAAACGAACGTGACGTCAATAATTGGCAAACCTGTGAAGAAAAAATTCATATTACCACTAGGCCTACTTGCATCCAAACAAACCCACTTGACATGATGATATTAAGATATTTTGGTCTATAATTTTGTATTTTTCAAGATGTAATGCCACTGGTTTTGAATCTCTATCTGATTCTTTAAAAAAAAAAAAAAAGGTTAATTTATATAGCCTAGGTTTTGTGGGTTATGCTTAATTTGTTAGCTTCCATACAAACGTCCATTCGGTAAAGGGCTATTTTTAATCTGTTATAAACTTATAATATAGTATACGATTGCGAATTCTCCAAATTGTGCATTTGTTAACGTGAATAAAACATTTTGTGAAGGACTCCATATTGAAAAAACACTCATTAGTGAGCTTTAATTTATAGATATGTGATGGAATATAGGCCTAGGCTATATATAAATATTTACCTGATGTTGTTACGATTGATCTTGTTGTTAAATCCAGTATTGTTATACCTGGCGTTGTTACACCTGATGTTAAACTGGAACTTGTAGTTGTATCTGATGTTGATATAGATCTATCAAGTGTTGCTGTTTGGCACTTTATTGTTAAATTTCCTTTAAAAGATTTATTTGTGGAATTCCTCTCATAGCATCTCAATATGGAATCGCATGGAGCTGAGCATGTATTTTTTTGTTTCAAAGATAAGATTAGTTTAAAATAGATTAGTTTTCGTAACATTTAATTAATAAAATAAACGAATAAGACATAACTTTCAAACGAAATTCAATATTATTATGAACGTAAGTCTATAAATCCTAATTAAGGACTATGGTTTTAACGCAAAATTGTTTTGAAATAGGAACTTCATAGAACGAAGAAAATTGGCTAAACTGGAAATGTTTATAAATGGGGAAAGGAATGCACAGGCTAGCAAGGAATACAGGAGACACAAAATTAGAAGTGCTAGACAAGATAAAAGGGATTTTGTAGACAAAATAGTAACAGAGGCACAAGTATTAGCTGACAGAGAACATAACCAGACAGTCTACAAGATTATTACGGCACGACTAGAAGCAAATCTATCTTAGAGAGTTGACAGATAAAGACCGTCCCCTAAGGTAGACAGAACATTTCTAAGAGATAAAAAATAAACACGACCCAGAATACAGTGACTTACATCACGAACTACCAGACTGAAATGACCAAAAGGGCCCATTTTAAAACAAGAAATAGTAGCAGCCATTAAACTGACATCGGGAATCAAGGTTCCAGGAGATGATAGTCACTGTCGACATGCTAAAATCCGAACCTTGGCGGGCCTCTTTAAACTAAATATGCAATGAAGAGCAAGTGCCTCGTTGGAAGCGAGAGATTATTGTAAAAGTTCCCAGGAAAGCAGATCCTAATTTTATGTGAGAATCGGATAGGGATAATTATATTGTCTGCAACAAGAACAAATCTTATGTAGAATCCTGCTGATGAGAATGAGAACAGGAATAGAGAGAGAGAGAGAGAAAGAGAGAGAGAGAGAGAGAGAGAGAGAGAGAGAGAGAGGAGAGAGAGAGAGAGAGAGAGAGAGAGAGAGAGAGAGATACAGTCTAAAGAGAAAAACAAGCCGGCTTACGAACGGTTGAAAATAAATACGTCAATGACTTTCTTTCAAAGGTTCTTGAAAAGTAAAATATTTTCCAAAACTCATTCAGTTAGTTGTAAACATTTTCGTTAATAGATTAAACATTTTAGGGTTGAGAATAAACAAATAAATTAATTAAACCATATTACCTTCAACTTGCAACAAAACAAACCCACTTGACATGATGATATTAAGAATTATATTTTGGTCTATAATTTTGTATTTTTCCATGCTAGAAAAAAGTTAGAAATGTTTTATTATTATGTGCCACTACCTTACTCAACACAAATTAAACAAGATCTTTGATCAAAGTTTTTCTTATACAATTTTTATATGCCATTTAAAAATAAAAAGATTTCGCCCGTTGGCCATTAAGATAGTAAAAACATAAATACAAAAGCGTTTACATTGATTATTAAGTCAAATATATTATTAAGCCTATAAAATAAAATAAAAGTGGTCAAGTTTCAATGTAGATCACAAACGACCTCCCGCCAATTGTTTATCATCAGCAGCATTGTAACATGCTACATTGTGCTCAAGTTGTTATTAAAGTGTTGAACTAGCCGAATAAACTTATTGGATAAAATAGTTATATTGCTTGTTTGTATCGCATCGTCTAATAATTTCTTTCTTATCTGATAGATTTACATTACAGACGCTCCTTCTATAAAGAAGATTATTGCTTCCTACGCACATACGTGGTTTGAGTCTAGTCTTGCATTTCTATTAGTGATTTAAATGATGTTAAGTGACTGGTTTCCTGGTTTGTGCACACAACCCATCCCATGCCCAGATAAGGAAGTGGTTTTTGTCCTCATAATTATCTGAGCATTGTAACATATTGTTATTGTGTAATATTTCTAAATTAGAATTGAATGCCTTATGTATTATTACAACTGTACTCTTTGCCCTCTAGTGTTTCAAGGTTTAGCGATTTAACTATTAGTGAGGACATGATGCTTTATTTAATCAAACTTAGTATCAATCTTTGCTGTTTTTAAGGACAACCTCCTGTCTAAAATAAAAATTCTTACCCGACAAATTTAAATGACTCTGTCAGATTTGGTAGTAAGTATTATGAATACTAAGGGTGAAAAAAATAAATATTTGATAGCCTTGTCAATCGTAAAAATGGCCGATATTCAACATGTTTAAAAGCGTAGGCCTACTAGTCTACTTTTTTTTTTACAGCTAAGATAAGTTAGTACAGTTTTTGTCCGTGTTATAGATTTATATAGTATTTCATTATATGTATGTTTTTGCTAAAAGCACTTAAAAGAAATTTTATTAAGAAGACACTTTCTATAATTTCTGAAAACGTCAAAATCTCACATAATAATGTCTTTAGTGAAAATTACCATGATCTCTGTCTAATTTAGTATAAAATCAATAAGATGATCCACGCACGTATTACGATTAAAAAAAACAAAGTTCCAAAGCAAAGTTCGTTTCTATTACATCTAAAAGCTAATGATATATATATATGTTTTTAATTTCAAGACTTCTTACCCTACTATGCTATGGAGGCCCTGTAACATGATATCTTTAGCTGAATTAGACCCAGTTCCGCTTAAATGCAAAAAGTCATGTTCTGATTTTCTACTTTCTGTCCGGTAAATGTCCAAATGTAAAACTTGTATCTTGGTTAGATTCAATGATGAGAAATAGCACAGCCAATGGCCCATGGTCGTAGTGTTCATCGTTAAATAATAAACCTGCTTCCATAAAGAATTTGTTCCAAGGCTTCTTATATCCAAAACCTCTTCGTAACCTTCGCCTTAAAAACAATTACAATATGTACAAAATACAAATGACAAGTTTGATCGAACATTGTATCATTTGTATTACTTTAAAATTTAATTCTATGTTATTTGTAACACTCCAAAAAATATATGTATGTAGATTATTTTACGTTGAGAAAAATTGGATAAATGGCACACGTTAAATGCTTGAGAAATGAGAAAAAAAGAAAAAAAAACTTTGCTAAACTTTTAAATTTCGTTTCCTTTATATAAGCTTATATATATGTCGATTAAAAAAAATCATTATATATTTTTTGTATGGATAATGACAATATTATAGACCATACACTTAAAGCGCTGTATCGATAGATAGGCTATGCCTACTTAAATATAATTATACATATATTTAGATAAATAAATATTATTTATAAATTGAGTTGGCCGAAGTAATTGGCCTAGCAATGTCGGCTTTTACTTAAACGTTGTTTACTTACAAAATACTTTGCTGACATTATCTGATATAGTTGTAGATAACGTTTAAATAGCCCACTTGATTCTTATATTGTAGTTTATAAAGTACAAAGTATTGCATTTTACTGAAAATATGCTTTTTAGATGAATATATTTTTCTTTATGTAAATTATAAAATTAACATCTTCCTCGTATACAAATAAATCATAGATTGCTTACCGATTGGTTTGCATACATATCGAATACGGATCGTTTCTGCTGCTACTGTTCGATTTTCACAGAAAATGTTTGGTCTCATTGTCCACGTTTTATCAAAGCCACACCTCTTTAAACCATTACATTCGCTCTGAATTAATGAAAGTAATGTTTTCCAAGGATCTGACTTCTTATTATATTGTAAACGTGTGCAACAATCTTCGCAGTTTGTATAGCTTGTCTGTAAGATCAGTGGATCAATAACAAATGTTTGAAATCAACATCCAAATACATCCATTGGGACTTATAGATTAAAATTGATAAATGATTAAAAAAGCAATCACTCGTCTTACCGAAGTTTATGTTTTCAAAAGCAAAAAAAATAAAATTTGAATAACATAAGACGAAGTTTCTTACAGCTGGCACTAGTGAAACTATCCGATGGCTTTATACTTTGAATTTCATTTCATTACATTTTAGGTCATTGATGAAGACTTTTTAAACAAAATTGTGTATCTAGTAATGACTTCTGAAAAATACCTTTATCATATTTGATTAAAAAAACGTTCGTCTCCTTGGTAAGAACATGTTTGCTCTCTGTCAAATACCTTTTAGGCGCTGGGTAATTACTTTTTTGATTGGTAATTAAAATTGTCACCACAGGTAATCACATTTTTTCCTTAGGCAAACACTTTCTACGTCTTCTAGTAACTTAATTTTAAACACTATTTTGACCAGTTAAATATGTTGCTGTTTTTGTAACAATAATTTCGTCATGTTCAAATTTCTTTGATAGATTCTAGAGCATATGTTAGTGTATGTTTTCACAGCAGGCCACTAGGTTTACCCAGCAGGTCATTAGGTTTTCACAACAGGTCATTAGGTTTTCACAGCAGGCCACTAGGTTTTCACAGCAGGTCATTATGTTTTCACAACAGGTCATTAGGTTTTCACAGCAGGCCACTAGGTTTTCACAGCAGGTCATTAGGTTTTCACAGCAGGTCATTAGGTTATCAAAGCAGGTCATTATGTTTTCACAGCAGGCCACTAGGTTTTCACAGCAGGTCATTAGGTTTTCACAGCAGGTCATTAGGTTATCAAAGCAGGTCATTATGTTTTCACAACAGGTCATTAGGTTTTCACAGCAGGTCATTAGGTTTTCACAGCAGGTCATTAGGTTATCAAAGCAGGTCATTATGTTTTCACAGCAGGCCACTAGGTTTTCACAGCAGGTCATTAGGTTTTCACAGCAGGTCATTAGGTTATCAAAGCAGGTCATTAGGTTTTCACAGCAGGCCACTAGGTTATCAAAGCAGGTCATTATGTTTTCACAACAGGTCATTAGGTTTTCACAGCAGGCCACTAGGTTTTCACAGCAGGTCATTAGGTTTTCACAGCAGGTCATTAGGTTTTCACAGCAGGTCATTAGGTTTTCACAACAGGTCATTATGTTTTCACAGCAGGTCATTAGGTTTTCACAGCAGGTCATTAGGTTTTCACAGCAGGTCATTAGGTTTTCACAACAGGTCATTATGTTTTCACAGCAGGTTATTAGGTTTTCACAGCAGGTCATTAGGTTTTCACAGCAGGTCATTAGGTTTTCACAGCAGGTCATTAGGTTTTCACAGCAGGCCATTAGGTTTTCACAGCAGGTCATTAGGTTTTCACAGCAGGCCATTCGGTTTTCACAGCAGGCCATTAGGTTTCCACAGCAGGCAATCAGTTTTTGAATGGAGGCCATTAGATTTTCACAGCAGGCCATTAGGTTTTCACAGCAGGTCATTAGGTTTTCACAATAGGTCTAACCTTTCTTCTCCTTTGATGCATTCATCATTTCTCACCCTGTTTGTATTTCATGTTTCCTTGTGGTGTACCGTGTCTGTAAAATATAACACGTGTTTCCGAATGTTACACAACGAAGGAAAATGAAAACTTCAAACTGTTTAACCGAGATGCTGCTGATTCCGCCTGCTCTTCTTTTCTCTACTAATTCTCACAATTACCCTTTTTTTACAGCTCCGCAACTGCACATTGTTATCGTGTAAAATTAAACGTTATAAACGCCCACGTAAGATAATTGTAATAGGTTATGGGTCTTCTACCTAGTTAAGATAACTTATTACTTGCCCGATTGCCACTCGGGATATTGAGTTCATTTTGGAGGTATTTAATTTGCACCTAATATGTTGGCTATTACAATCCAAGAGACAAATTAGGCTCCTGGATACAAATACTCACGTCATTGTTTGCTAGTACATCAACATTTTGAACTAAAATTCCTCCCTTGGTACATGCATCAAGTAGTCGGCCAACTCCCTCTATCTCAATTGTTTTTGATTCAAAGCGTGCATTTATATAGAGCAGTTGAAACAATCCTGGATATAAAACAAATGCATAGTTGTTTTTTCTTTTCTATAAAAAAACACAAAAACAAACGTAATAAAAAGCACATAAATTTAGTTTCATATTTTGATTTTTATAAATTAATTCATTTAAACTATAGGCCTATATATACTATATATTTTTACGGGTTTAAAATTAAACTTAATAAGAAGAGGCACACTTTTTGCTTTATATGTAGGTTATAAAGCCTTTTTAGAGTATAGGCTACATAAAGTATACACTTTTAAACGTTTGTTAAGTGAGAGGAAATTTTTGGTTGGGGTTACACGACTGCAAGAAGGCACATACACGACTGCAAGAAGGCACCTACACGACTGCAAGAAGGCACCTACACGACTGCAAGAAGGCACCTACACTACTGCAAGAAGGCACCTACACGACTGCAAGAAGTGACCTACACGACTGCAAGAAGGCACCTACACTACTGCAAGAAGGTACCTACACGACTGCAAGAAGGCACCTACACTACTGTAAGAAGGCACCTACACGACTGCAAGAAGGCACCTACACGACTGCAAGAAGGCACCTATTGACTGCAAGAAGGCACCTACACTAGTGCAAGAAGGCACCTACACGACTGCAAGAAGGCACCTGCACTAGTGCAAGAAGACACTTACACGACTGCAAGAAGGCACCTACACGACTGCAAGAAGGCACCTGCACTAGTGCAAGAAGACACTTACACGACTGCAAGAAGGCACCTACTCTAGTGCAAGAAGGCACCTACACGACTGCAAGAAGGCACCTACATGACTGCAAGAAGGCACCTACACGCCTGAAAGAAGGCACCTAAACGACTGCAGGAAGGCACCTACACGACTGCAAGAAGGCACCTACATGACTGCAAGAAGGCACCTACACGACTGCAAGAAGGCACCTACACGACTGCAAGAAGGCACCTACACGACTGCAAGAAATCACCTACACGCCTGCAAGAAGGCACCTACACGACTACAAGAAGGCACCTACACGACTGCAAGAAAGCACTTACACTAGTGCAAGAAGGCACCTACACTAGTGTAAGAAGGAACCTACACTACTGCAAGAAGGCACCTACACTAGTGCAAGAAAGCACCTACACGACTGCAAGAAGGCACCTACACTAGTGCAAGAAGGCACCTACACGACTGCAAGAAGGCACCTACACTAGTGCAAGATGGCACCTACAGGACTGCAAGAAGGCACCTACACTAGTGCAAGAAGGCACCTACACTAGTGCAAGAAGGCACTTACACTACTGCAAGAAGGCATCTACACTACTGCAAGAAGGCACCTACACGACTGCAAGAAGGCACCTACACGACTACAAGAAGGCACCTACACGACTGCAAGAAGGCACCTACACTACTGCATGAAGGCACCTACACGACTGCAAGAAGTGACCTACACGACTGCAAGAAGGCACCTACACTACTGCAAGAAGGTACCTACACGACTGCAAGAAGGCACCTACACGACTGTAAGAAGGCACCTACACGACTGCAAGAAGGCACCTACACGACTGCAAGAAGGCACCTATTGACTGCAAGAAGGCACCTACACTAGCGCAAGAAGGCACCTACACGACTGCAAGAAGGCACCTGCACTTGTGCAAGAAGACACTTACACGACTTCAAGAAGGCACCTACTCTAGTGCAAGAAGGCACCTACACGACTGCAAGAAGGCACCTACATGACTGCAAGAAGGCACCTACACGCCTGCAAGAAGGCACCTAAACGACTGCAGGAAGGCACCTACACGACTGCAAGAAGGCACCTACATGACTGCAAGAAGGCACCTACACGACTGCAAGAAGGCACCTACACGACTGCAAAAAGGCACCTACACGACTGCAAGAAAACACCTACACGACTGCAAGAAGACACCTACACGACTACAAGAAGGCACCTACACGACTGCAAGAAGGCACTTACACTAGTGCAAGAAGGCACCTACTCTAGTGCAAGAAAGCACCTACACGACTGCAAGAAGGCACCTACACGACTGCAAGAAGGCACCTACACTAATCATATTGCGACGTATATCATTTAATTCTTAAAACAATTACTGAAAAATGTTAGAATTTGAATATTATTGAGTAAAAAAGAATGTTTTAAAAATGCACTTAAAACAAAACCAAAAAAAAAAAAAAACACACAACAAAAAGAAACACAAAAAAAAAGCAAACTTCAACAGGTTATGCTGAATTTGAAAATGATCCGTGGATGTAAAAGTAATGGTACATTCTTTTCTAAATAATAATAAAATTTTACAAACCTTGTTGTGGCAAACAAAAGGTAATCACAAAAGCGAAAAAGAAAAATTGGGTCTGTATTAGCATCTTGTTCTTATGTAGAATATAAACTTTTGTTCTGGTGGTGCACTGATGATATTCTGATGATGTTCTAATGTTGTCTTGATGATGATCTGATGATAATGTGATGATGTTCTGAAGTTGTTCTGATGATAATTTGATGATGTTCTGATTATTTTTTGTGATGTTTCGATGATGTTCTAATGATGTTCTGATGGTGATCTCATGATGTTCTGACGATGGTCTGATGATGTTCTTATGTTGTTGTTCTGATGATAATTTGATGATGTTCTGAAGTTGTTCTGATGGATGCTGTTCTTATGATCGGATGTAGTTCTGACGACGTTCTGATAAATTATAATATAATCTTTCCCCTTCCGTCTTATCTTACTTTGCTAACACATTGAAAGTTTATATTAGTGAAACAGCGATACAACTGAATGTGTGAAACAGCGATACAACTGAATGTGTGAAACAGCGATACAACTGAATGTGTGAAACAGCGATACAACTGAATGTGTGAAACAGCGATACAACTGAATGTGTGAAACAGCGATACAACTGAATGTGTGAAACAGCGATACAACTGAATGTGTGAAACAGCGATACAACTGAATGTGTGAAACAGCGATACAACTGAATGTGTGAAACAGCGATACAACTGAATGTGTGAAACAGCGATACAACTGAATGTGTGAAACAGCGATACAACTGAATGTGTGAAACAGCGATACAACTGAATGTGTGAAACAGCGATACAACTGAATGTGTGAAACAGCGATACAACTGAATGTGTGAAACAGCGATACAACTGAATGTGTGAAACAGCGATACAACTGAATCTAAAGCTAAATTTACCAAACAAGAAATAGATAAAAAAAACACAAGAGTTGCATCCATGAAGGTGTAGCTAAAATGGAGCCACTTTAAATTGCGTTTACGTTTTTATGATGACGCACACTATTCAACGAGGAAGTGAAATAATTTACTTTCCCTTTATTTGTATGACCAACTTGTAAAAAGTTCATATTGAGAATGACCACTATTGTAGCATCTTTTCTAAAAAATTTCAGAGATTCTCAACTTTTTAAAAGTTTTATAGATTATATATTTTGTTCGTCGTCCCTGATCTTAGGCATGCGCTGATCGACATATTGTATTTTGACTAGGCGCTTTTTATGTGTGGGTGAAGCTGACTAAATTGGTGACAGGAAAGGGGTCGGGTAAGAGGATCTACATCCTAGTATGGCTCTCATGACTTTTTTTCCAAGCCGAGCTCTTTTTAAATATTAATCTGGTGGTAGGGGAGGGAGGTAAAAATATGTTAATTACTGTAAGCCAGTTATATAAAGTTAACAGATTTTTCAAAATAATTTGCTTTCACATTATTAAACTTTTGAAAATATATAGATATTTTTTTCTATACTTACGTTAACTATCAATTTACGTGCATTTTATGCTGTTCTAAATAGTCGTAAATTTAGCTTTCAATTGAAACGTTGTAAAACCTGCTATTGCTTCGACTTTCGTCATGTTTTGACATTGTTTTTAAACTTAAATCTTGAGAATAATTATCTAATTTGCTGCATATGATATTTTTTATGAAGCTTATAATTCAACCTTCAGAAACAATTAGTTAATGAAATAATTTTCAATTTTTGATAATTTGATAAAAGGTCCCTTTCAAAATTGTTTAGGGTGAATTGGGTAACATGTTCAGAATTTGCCAGTACAGATTCTAGTGTTCTACTGTTGAAACATTGTAATATCCCCTCTTCTCTCTAGCGACTAGAACAAAAGTCGTCAACCTACGACAAGCGTACAAGACTTGGCATGCAGAGCGATTGTAAAATGGCACGCGTAAGACCCCCAAAGAGACAATTTTAGTATTTTCTATCATAAATTGAGTTCTAAAGCAATATAAACTTTAGGCTCATGGCGCGGTGAATGAATGAGTCATCCATCTATGGCGCACTGTTATCGAAAGGTTGATGACCCTTGGACTAGACCACTGATCAGCGTCTAGAAAATATTTTTACGTTTTATTCATAAATGTTTTTGATTGTTTCTTTAAATTAAGAAAGCAGTTTTCTGAATCCTGGCAGTGATTTACCTGTAATGTTTTCCAGTTGAACTTTTTTTTCTTCAAAGAAACTTCTTTTTGTCTCAGTTTCCATTAAACTAAATTAATCCACTGTAGAGATATTGATAAAATACGTGTTAGTATTAGAGTCATATTTTTTATTGATAAACTCATAGACTATAATAAGATGGACCGCTTGCTCTATTTTTAGAGCTTATATCAACTTTTGTTCCGTGCGCAACCAATAAGGCTGTCTTAAATTACTTCTACGCTCCTCGTTGTTTCTTAAATGTTTCCGCTTTATACAACTTTCGATTTTAATTTTAATTTTTCATTGAGAAAATCGAAGCGATTTAATAAAACGGAAGTGCAAAGGAAACAACGAATCGAAAATTCCCAAAATCAGTGTTTCGAGTCATCATATAGCAGAAATACTAAAGCAAGCGGTCCATGTATAGTCTATGATAAACTCAAGACGCTTTTTTTGATCAATCTGAACTTGTCGTATTTCAAAGCAAAACTTATTACTTTAACATTATTTGTAGCCTAAATCAGTCAATGGACTTACGGCTAATTATATTCTGATTTTTACTACATACCTTCAGGGTTAAATCAACTTGGTGTTGTTAACAGCACTCGAGTACAAAATACAAATTAAACCCACAAAACCCGATTGTCGTCTACACACTCTGTTAATTGCCCTTGCATTCATGAATTAAATTAAGATAAATTAAATATAAATTATAAAAAAACTCCTTGTTGACAATGGTTAAAAGTGTAAGCTTTTTTGTACGCACGCATAAATGGGAACAATGCATAGGGAGTTTATGAAAATATAACATTTATGTGTAAGTAATATATGGATGACGCCTTAGTATCAATAATCTTCTTTATAGAAGGAGCATCTGTAATGTATAAAATAGTACGGCTGTATTTATCACATTTAGCCGATATTTAAAAAAAAAACTTGTATTTTCGGCTGTGTATTAATTTGTAAGATACACGTCACATTCTGAATTTTCATTGATTGTGTGTCTCACAAACAGAACACTAAGATCACATGATCGCGAGTTCAATAACTTAGTATATAGTATGGCTCTTTGATACAAGGATAGACCTCCATACATTGCACTCAAAATAAAGCACAACTTTACATCGGTTAAACGATTTCTTTTACTTGTCATTCTTGATGATTTGCATTTTCTATTCACAAGGTTGTGATATATAGAACGAATGACCTCGCACTTGCTTTCATTGCCTGAATGGATTTAGACATTTCACGGTAATGAAAAGACACCGATATAGATAATGGAATAACAAATTCAGTTTTCCGAATCCAAAGACGGGATTTAACATTTGACTCGTGTTGGCAAAAAAGAAATACGGACTAGATATAAGACATAAATATTCAAAATCTAGGATCTATTTTAATGCTAAAAATATGATCTATGTAACATGTATTCTATAACTGGCTTTTTGCGCTTGCGTATTTAAAAAAAATATTTAGACAATTATGAATATCAAATAGAAAAGAAGGAATGAGATTAAAAGAAAGGTTTAAGGATTACAATTATAAATTAAAGGCAAATCAATTCATGGTTTACAACGAGATTTGAATAGTATACTTACTTCTGGCTTACTATAATATATAATAATTACTTAATTAATGTCAGAGACTGAATACTTGTTCATTTGGTGTATTCACCATCATGTTGTTACATGAGTTATAAGATAAGCTAATATTGTTCTATCAATCCAAATAATTGGAATTTCGACTTGATCATAAAATATTTTTTTCAGCATATTATTAAGCATGATCAATTCATATATATATTTGGCATCCTTCCATTTTCAAGTGACGATTGCGCAGTCTCCTTTACCTCTTCCCCTCGCCTGTCTCCTGGCTCGCTTCGCTTCACTCCTTTCAGCTAAGCTGGATTGACCTCTCCAGTTTGAGCTGAGGGAAGTCAAAAAGGAGGCCACGATGGCCTGGGCGATGCTTAAGATGGCCAGCTGTTGCCCCATGCAACAGGCCCTCTCTCTCCACACTGATGGTGAGTCCAAGGGAACAGCGAGCTGATACAACGAGGGACCATCTGCGTCGCAGGAGTTGCCAGAGAGATAGCGCGTTCGCTATAAGACTGCCTTCTTCTGCCAGGAAATCCATCTCCTGATTTTCTGTTAAGGTTTACTCGCGTAGCCTATCCATGAACAGGTGTGGCCGCGAGGCAGCGGAGGTTTGAGATCGGAGTTTCCCTCTCCTAGATGAGCTTCCTATCAACGTCTACAAGACCCATCTACCCGAAGCTGCTGGTTTTAATTCATATATAAAATAAATTACCGGTATATAAAAAAACTAAACAAAGCAACGACAATGTTTTTTAAAAAAGGGCGGACCAAGGGCATACATTTAATCATTCAACACTATTAAAAATGGCGGACCGAGGGAATACACTCAATCATCCAACACTATAGAAAGTGCAAACTCGGTTTACAAAGTCGTGTGTTTATCAGCGACCCCCCACAACCTCTTCTTCTTGAGATATAGTCCACATTCATAGATTTAGACTATATATACAATCTAGCCTGGCTTTTTTTCTTCGATTACGATTTAATTCCTATTTTGTGTTCCAAGATATTGTTTGTCTAAAATGACCTTGCATCAGTTGGCGTAGAATGAGATTTGCACTGGTTTCATATTATGAGTGCCAGTGTGTATACAATTTTCGTCACCGATTGCCGGCCATCAGTGCCTACGGCCTACACGATAACGAGAAGCCGACTTATTTCGAGGAACTAATCGAACCATATGTTTTGCAAAGCTCGCTCTGTTCTGTTGAATCTTCTCTTCTGGAGGTGCCCCCCCCCCCCATTTCTCATTGACGGCCGTAGGCCTGAGAGCCTTCTCTACATCTGGCCCAAAAGTCTGGAATCTGCTCCCACTTCAGTTTAGGCAGACACGTTGTATCATTTATTTAAAAAAAAAGATCTTAAACTAATTTTTTCTACCCCCTACTGTTTTATATTAAGTCGGTTACTAGGTCCGAACATTTTGAGAGTATCAATACGCTCTAGAATAGATCTAGGCCCTAGGCTACATCCTTTGATGTAATCAAGAATTTTCTAAATATTAGCTTACAGTCTAAAGACCTGTATTTGAAGTATGCCTAGATCTATATGCATGCTTTTTGTTGCTCAATGTTAAATGTGCCCTGAAATTACATTATGTTTGTTGATTAATTAAATTATTATTATTAATTGTGTTTTAGTCTGGTGCAGAGGTCGGCAACCTACGCACGCGTGCCAGACGTTGCACGCAGAGCTATTTTCAATGGCACGCGGAAGACCTAAAAAAGGATATTCATGTCTTTACTACAATAAATTGGGGCAGGATAAATTTTAGGAGCTTGACACGCGGAATAAATAAGAAATCCTACTTGGCACAATATTATCAAAAGGTTGCCGACCATGGAGTCTCGTGTGTGTTATTTTAACCAGTTTTCTGTCTGATCGTTTTTTTTAAATAAGTTGTACGTACACATTTAAATAACCCCCTACCCTCACCCCTACGCACCCGTACGCAAACAATCTCTTAGATCCAACCACCCCTCACCCGCCTTGAGGGCGTACGTAATATATGTGTGGCCCCCTTGCAGTGGCGTAGCTAGGGAAGGGGGAGGGGGTACGAATTCGAAAGTTCTCCCGGGCCTCTCCTTGAGGGGGGGGGGGCTCAAAAGGAGTATCCGATTTTTTTTTTTGTCATGTCATAATGTCGAATGTCAAAATGCAGGGGCCCTTAAAGAGGCCCAGCCCCCCGGGCCCCCAAATCTCTAGCAACGGCACTGCCCCCCCCCCCCTGTTCACCACCTGACGACGCATTGATGCGCACAGTTAGCAGCACTTACAGTTTTTTTACTAGTTTCCGAATAATTATGCACATATTTGAAGGTCTCACTAAAAATAAAAAACACAGACACACACAGACACACATAGACACACACACAGGCACACACACAGAAACACACGCACACACACAAACACACACACAGAAACACAAACAGGCACACAAACACACACACACAGATACACACAGACACACAGGCACACACACAGACACACACACGCAGACACACAGGCACACACACAGACACACACAGGCACACATACAGGCACACACACATACACACATAGGCGCACACACACAGGTACACACACAGACACACACACAGACACACACACACACAGACACACACAGGCACGAACACAGACACAGACACACACAAGCACACACACAGACACACACAGGCACACACACAGACATACACACAGACACACACAGATACACACACAGACACACACAGGCATACACAGACACACACAGGCACACACACACAGACACACACACAGACACACACAGGCACACACACAGACACACACACAGATATACACAGACACACACACAGACACACACAGGCACACACACAGACACACACACAGACACACACAGACACACACAGGCACACACACAGACACACAGGCACACACACACAGACACACATAGGCACTCACACAAACACAAAGGCACACATACAGGCAAACACACATACACACATAGGCGCACACACACAGACACACACAGGCACACACACAGACATACACACAGACACACACAGGCAGACACACAGACACACACAGGCACACACACAGACTCACACACAGACACACACACAGACACACACACAGACACACACACAG
This sequence comes from Anisus vortex, assembly GCA_949126835.1. Lineage (NCBI taxonomy): Eukaryota > Metazoa > Mollusca > Gastropoda > Planorbidae > Anisus > Anisus vortex. The sequence goes on from OX421497.1 coordinate 10,400,254, forward strand.
ACATACACAGGCACACACACAGACACACACACACAGATACACACAGACACACACACACACACACAAAGATCGTGCATCGTTTTCAACGTTTAATAGCCATAGCTAGTGTATCTTTAATTAAAATAAATGCATATAAGTACTCTTTCTTCCCGAGAGGCATTCGGGCATGGAACGGGTTGCCTGAAAGAATAAGGAAAACCAGTAACTTAACACCATTTAAAACATTAATAAAGAAGCAAGACTAGACGCGGACCACGGATGAGCGTAGGACCTAATAATCTTCTTTATAGAAGGAGCGTCTGTAATATTATATAAGATAAGATAAAAATTAACGTCTTTTTATCCAGTAACTAAAAATTTTTTCGTTTTTTTAACCTTATAGTATTCAAGGTGAATTTTTTTCAAACTTTTAATTGGTGTGTATATAGGTCACTTATATAATAGATCTACTGTATTTACTAGAAATCAATGATATATTGACCCGGAGTTCTCTCAAATATCGACAAAAGGAAATGGTGAATTTCGTTTTTGTCAAACATTCCTACCAGGAAGTCAACATTTTTCTTTTCGTATTTTAAGTATTTAGATGTAAATGCACTGATCGTTCTGAAGTAAAAAAGCGTCTATAAGACCATTTAAAAGCAGTTCCAAAAATTTATTTAGCATATTAAAAGCGTTTTTCAAATCTGCAGACAATGCAGAACATTGAAATAAATAAGATTTAAAAAAAAATCGAATTGAATACTTTGGAAGGGAGGTAGTTAGCATAATATAGCCTACCTAGAGGTCGTAAAGAAGTCCTCTAAATAAAATAAAAACCGGGGGTGAAGGAGAGGAAATTAACCTTTTTAATTTTAGAACTATAGTTACCATGGTGGACAGTGTAAACAATTATGCAACCTTCATGATACCAAGAGACAGGGTTAAGGTTAGCTTTGTGGATTGGTAAATTTAGTTCTGTCACATTTTATGCACAGGCAAAGCTCCGATTGGATGATAATTATTATTACAGAGGTAGGGCTCATAATTAGTGCGTAGTATCAGGGCCATGCAATAGCGGGGTCCCGGGGCTTATTGTAATAATCGTTCAGGGCCAAGATTTATAAGGATTTGTAGATTTAAAAAAAACCGATATGTAATTTGTCTGTAAATTTTTTGGAGGCTCAAGCATTCTCTGCAGTGACCGGGTATGTATTGTAGTTAACTATATTATTATTATTTCCATTCTATTTGTACGATTGTATGCAGATCTACATCTGCTATTCAATTGCGTAATAATTGGATAACACTGAGATTGTTATGCGATCGCATGGATAAATGCGCAATACTAATAATCACCATATCTCATTTTTAAAAACAGTTGTTTTTCAAAATTATATGCAATGTAAAGGATTTATTTAAGTATTTCTTAAATTATTGCACACTTAATTCCTTTGGTTCCTCATTGAACATAGGGTGCTAGGGCCTCAACAATAGCTCTCTGGTGCACTAAAATTCTGGGCAACCTTTATTTTTTACTTTACCCCATGAAAGGTTGCAGCTTTTCATTTAATCCTCACAGGATCATCTCCAGGTGGCATTAGGGCGACCAATCCGTCTCTTTCCCTTTGGGTTTCATAGTACCATTGTAAAGCCTATCGGGTGATGTCCTGTGGGGTTTTTCGTAGGGTATGCCTAATCCACCACTACTTTTGCCATATAATTTAATAGTTTTTTAAAAATAATTTCTTACTAATTTGTTGTTTTTGCTTTTTAAAATTTATTTTTCTTATCTACTATTTAATCAAACTTAATTTTTTTGCATGTTATGCTATTGTTTAATTAAAATACTTTTTCAGTTGCTGTATTTATACATTTTTTATATGTTTATTTTTATTTTTTTATCGCTTATTGTTAAGGTTGCAATATAAACGTTCATAATTCTTACACTTAAAAGTTATTTCTTTTTTTTTTATTTCTTAGAATGCCTTGTCACAAGAAAACTAGTATACTTAACATAAACAGACTGTGAACGACTATGTTCATCCTATGATAAGGCTGTTTGTTAATAATTTAAAAACATCACCACAATGGCGACTACAGAATTGGTAAATATATATGATTTTAATCTTTGTCCTGAAGTTAAAGTATTCTTAAATCCTAACCATTTTAACTTCATACATTTTTCTTTTGCCTAAAAACAAAAACGACAGAACCGAATATTGTAGAATATCAATAAACGTTCTAGAAATAAGTTTTTTTTTTAAATAAAAAGTTACAGGCATTATTTTTTTACATAAGATTATATCGTCCTTTGTTCCAACCTACAGGTTGGCAGGGCTTGGGTGGATTTGAACCCGGGTCAGAGTAGTAGCTAAAGGATTGGGGCTACATTGGTATACGGGCGCTAAAATTATGCTTAGAGCTTTTCGTTTATAAAAATGAGATTGAACGTTCGGGGGGGGGGGGGGGGTTGCCCGACGCGCTTAATTTTATAGTTCTTCCCTGGGCGCAAAATATCCAAACTACGCCTCTGATCCGGGTCGTCGTGTCGACAGTCTTAACTAGGGTTGTTAAACGAAAACCGGAATACCGAATTTGATTTTCAAAACCGGATTTCGGTTTGTTGGTTGAAAGGTAATCATTACTTCAAGTAGCACCCCCTTTATTTGGTTCTAATGGAAATATTTTTAATAAATAATGTTGGATTCGCACAAAACAATTCATAAAATAAGATAAGATTAAATACATATTCCTTTGATTGGTGCTACGCGAAACCTTTTAATATATTTTTTTACAAGTCTAAGTCCACGTGTGTTTTTGGTAACTATTACTTTTGAAACTGTCCTTTCTCTCATATTCCCCTTTACGATGAATTATTTTTGTCTAAGTTTATAGAAAAACAGTTTCGATATGGCTAGTATGCATCTGCATACGAAGCATTCTGGGTTAACATCGTTATCCCCTTCATATGCTTCTTAATATTATGGTCAACGATAATCGGAAATTTGATTATCACTATTGTACGCTAATATCGGTTTTAATCAATTAGCTCAGGTTTATTTTAGTTATAAAGAGCTTGATGGTAAAGTGTACAAAATCATATTGTATTCACACAAATCAACCTTGAATGCCAAGCAAACACTCATTAAGTTTGAACTATTTTTCAAATATACCCACAAAACTACGCGCATGAGGCTCTTCCGGCCTGTGACTTGCGCAATAAGCGGGGGGGGGGGTGTGAGAGAACCGAAATCCGGTTTTAAACTGGTTTCATACAAACGAAAACCGGTTTTGGAGAAAAACCGGTTTTAACATCCCTAGTCTTAACACAAAACGAGACGTGAACCCATCTTCTCTAAAGTTAGAAATCGAGAAAAGAGTAAAGATACTTTTGCTACGCACTGTATCTACACTCACCAAAATGGTTCAGTGCAAATAGTTGGCCGTTCCCATCCACTCTAAACTCTAAACTCCGGCAAGGCTTCTCTGCAGTTTCGACACCGCGAGTCCACGCGGGGCCTAAATCTGCTAAAGTAAGCTCATAGAGGACATTGTCCTAGGGGAGTGTGCGCTCCTGGCTTTGCTACTTCTGCTGTGGCTGTACAAGCCCACACGCGAGTGACAGTCTCTCTTGCACTTCTTGCACAAGAAGGCAGCATTAGTCGTTGGCTGATCTTCCCTTCATTATGATGCGTTTTTCGTCAGCAAGCTGTTGCAGATTGTGTTCTCCTGCTTCCAGCCCGGTGGTCAACGCTTGTCTCCAGCTGGACCTGTCTCTGGCAATTCTTCCCAGCTATTTTTGTCTATGGCTAGGGCTTTAAGGTCCTTCTTGCAGACATCTGAGAATCGGAGATGTGGCCGGCCTATGGCTAGTTCTGAGTATAGGATATCTTTGGGGATTCTAACATCCTCTAACCTAAAAATGTCCTAGCCATCTGAGCCGAGGTTGACGGAAAAAATTCGTTGTTAGTGTCTTGGTCTTGGCAGGAGAATCGATAAAGAGTCAGAGACAACGCTTAGAAAATGCGCCCAATCTCTTCTCTTGAAGATTAAAGTCCAGGTAACGCCGGCATAGAGGAGAGTGTGTAACACGCATGGACGTACACAGCTACTTTGGTGTTGATGTTCAGCCTTTTCTTGTTCCACACTTTCTGTCATAGTTGGGCGAATGTAGTGGAGGTCTTGCCGATCAAGAGCTCTGAATCTAGTGAGAGATTGCTAGTGATGGTCGAGCCAAGGTATGTGAAGTGCTCCAAAGTCTCAACTTGGCAGTCTTTGATGGTAATTTTAGGTGGGTCAGCTTTCTTTCTTTCTGCCATCACATTCGTCTTTTTAAGGCTGATAATTAGGCCAAAGTCGCAAGCGGCTTTGGCAAATCGGTTAGCAGAGACAGACTCTTTACTATTCTTCACTTACCTGTATAAAAATAATCAGGTAAAAGAGATATAACTACATATTGACTTAATTTCGCTATATTTCTTTTTCAGATTAGACAATCGCAATCTAAAAGGGTAAAAAAAATTTGTTCTTACTTTATTTGCACTATATACTTTTGTTTTCGAACTAATGTTAAGCATCAACAATAGAGCATTTGCAATAGGCATGGCTTAGTTTTCTATGACACGTATCTATGTAAATAAAAGCCATGTTGGAGACATGGTGGAATAAAATTTTTCATTACCATGACTATTTTACACCCAATGGTTTAAATTTTAGCTTTGAATGTTTATTTTTATGGAATTATCTGTTTTAAAGTATCTTAATTCGTTGGTTGAATGGAGGAGAAAACGAAATGAAGATATTTTTCTTTACAGAAGTCAACACACGCTAACAAAGTTTCACCAGGTGAAATGGAGCTAGCAGCTGTTGACAAGGAACAAGAAGACCTTGACAAAGAACAAGAACACGTATTGAAATTTTTCGTTGTTAAAATCACATATAATTTGTTTAAGAAGGATGTATAGATAGCGAGAGGAAGAAATAAAGAGAGAGAGAGATATATATAATAGATGTATAGTAACGAAAATAATAAAAGTAAAGAATATATGAGTATAAGTAAAGAGTATAAGTAAAGAGTATAAGTAAAGAGTATAAGTAAAGAGTATAAGTAAAGAGTATAAGTAAAGAGTATAAGTAAAGAGTATAAGTAAAGAGTATAAGTAAAGAGTATAAGTAAAGAGTATAAGTAAAGAGTATAAGTAAAGAGTATAAGTAAAGAGTATAAGTAAAGAGTATAAGTAAAGAGTATAAGTAAAGAGTATAAGTAAAGAGTATAAGTAAAGAGTATAAGTAAAGAGTATAAGTTAAGAGTATAAGTAAAGAGTATAGTGAAGAGTATACGTAAAGAGTATAAGTAAAGAGTATAGATGAAGAGTATAAGTAAAGAGTATAAGTGAAGAGTATAAGTAAAGAGTATAAGTAAAGAGTATAAGTAAAGAGTATAAGTAAAGAGTATAAGTAAAGAGTATAAGTAAAGAGTATAAGTAAAGAGTATAAGTTAAGAGTATAAGTAAAGAGTATAAGTAAAGAGTATAAGTAAAGAGTATAAGTAAAGAGTATTAGTAAAGAGTATACGTTAAGAGTATAAGTAAAGAGTATAGTGAAGAGTATACGTAAAGAGTATAAGTAAAGAGTATAGATGAAGAGTATAAGTACAGAGTATAAGTAAAGAGTATAGATGAAGAGTATAAGTACAGAGTATAAGTAAAGAGTATAAGTAAAGAGTATAAGTAAAGAGTATAAGTAAAGAGTATAAGTAAAGAGTATAAGTAAAGAGTATAAGTAAAGAGTATAAGTAAAGAGTATAAGTAAAGAGTATAAGTAAAGAGTATAAGTTAAAAGTATAAGTAAAGAGTATAGTGAAGAGTATACGTAAAGAGTATAAGTAAAGAGTATAGATGAAGAGTATAAGTAAAGAGTATAAGTGAAGAGTATAAGTAAAGAGTATAAGTAAAGAGTATAAGTAAAGAGTATAAGTAAAGAGTATAAGTAAAGAGTATTAGTAAAGAGTATAAGTAAAGAGTATAAGTAAAGAGTATTAATAAAGAGTATAAGTAAAGAGTATAAGTAAAGAGTATAAGTAAAGAGTATAAATAAAGAGTATATATGAAGAGTATACGTAAAGAGTATAAGTAAAGAGTATAGATGAAGAGTATAAGTAAAGAGTATAAGTGAAGAGTATAAGTAAAGAGTATAAGTAAAGAGTATAAGTAAAGAGTATAAGTAAAGAGTATAAGTAAAGAGTATTAGTAAAGAGTATAAGTAAAGACTATAAGTAAAGAGTATTAATAAAGAGTATAAGTAAAGAGTATAAGTAAAGAGTATAAGTAAAGAGTATAAATAAAGAGTATATATGAAGAGTATATATGAAGAGTATAAGTGGATAGTATAAGTGAAGAGTATAAGTTAAGAGTATAAGTAAAAAGTATAAGTAAAGAGTATAAGTAAAGAGTATAAGTAAAGAGTATAAGTAAAGAGTATAAGTAAAGAGTATAAGTAAAGAGTATAAGTAAAGAGCATAAGTAAAGAATACAAGTAAAGAGTATAAGTAAAGAGTATAAGTAAAGAGAATAATTAAAGAGTATAAGTAAAGAGTATAAGTAAAGAATATAAGTAAAGAGTATAAGTAAAGAGTATAAGTAAAGAGTATAAGTAAAGAGTATAAGTAAAGAGTATAAGTAAAGAGTATAAGTAAAGAGTATAAGTAAAGAGTATAAGTAAAGAGTATAAGTAAAGAGTATAAGTAAAGAGTATAAGTTAAGAGTATAAGTAAAGAGTATAGTGAAGAGTATACGTAAAGAGTATAAGTAAAGAGTATAGATGAAGAGTATAAGTAAAGAGTATAAGTGAAGAGTATAAGTAAAGAGTATAAGTAAAGAGTATAAGTAAAGAGTATAAGTAAAGAGTATAAGTAAAGAGTATAAGTAAAGAGTATAAGTTAAGAGTATAAGTAAAGAGTATAGTGAAGAGTATACGTAAAGAGTATAAGTAAAGAGTATAGATGAAGAGTATAAGTAAAGAGTATAAGTGAAGAGTATAAGTAAAGAGTATAAGTAAAGAGTATAAGTAAAGAGTATAAGTAAAGAGTATAAGTAAAGAGTATTAGTAAAGAGTATAAGTAAAGAGTATAAGTAAAGAGTATTAATAAAGAGTATAAGTAAAGAGTATAAGTAAAGAGTATAAGTAAAGAGTATAAGTAAAGAGTATAAGTAAAGAGTATAAGTAAAGAGTATAAGTTAAGAGTATAAGTAAAGAGTATAGTGAAGAGTATACGTAAAGAGTATAAGTAAAGAGTATAGATGAAGAGTATAAGTAAAGAGTATAAGTGAAGAGTATAAGTAAAGAGTATAAGTAAAGAGTATAAGTAAAGAGTATAAGTAAAGAGTATAAGTAAAGAGTATTAGTAAAGAGTATAAGTAAAGAGTATAAGTAAAGAGTATTAATAAAGAGTATAAGTAAAGAGTATAAGTAAAGAGTATAAGTAAAGAGTATAAATAAAGAGTATATATGAAGAGTATATATGTAGAGTATAAGTGAATAGTATAAGTGAAGAGTATAAGTTAAGAGTATAAGTAAAAAGTATAAGTAAAGCGTATAAGTAAAGAGTATAAGTAAAGAGTATAAGTAAAGAGTATAAGTAAAGAGTATAAGTAAAGAGTATAAGTAAAGAGCATAAGTAAAGAATACAAGTAAAGAGTATAAGTAAAGAGTATAAGTAAAGAGAATAATTATAGAGTATAAGTAAAGAGTATAAGTAAAGAATATAAGTAAAGAGTATAAGTAAAGAGTATAAGTAAAGAGTATAAGTAAAGAGTATAAGTAAAGAGTATAAGTAAAGAGTATAAGTAAAGAGTATAAGTAAGGATGACCTTGGATGGTAGCCTGTCTAGGAGAAGGATACTCTGACTCCAAACCTACGCTGCCTTGCGGCTTACCCCTTCACGGGAAAGGCTAAGGGAGTAAACCCTGACAAAAAATCAGGAGCTGAAGTCCCTAAGGCGGTTTGACTGTGTATCGTCATCACCGGCAACTCCTGCGGCGCATCTGAAGCCAAGATGTATCGACTTTGTCGCTCCCTTGGATCCGTCAGCTGCGAGGAGAGGGGGGGCCTACTGCATGGGCACCAGCTGGCTCTCCATACTATTTCGCCCAGGCTCTGTAGCTCAACTGGAGAGGACACTCCAGCGTAATCGCTAGATGCCGACCCAACACGGGAGGGGGCAGTTACCGGTTATAAGCTCGTCCGATTGGCGAAGGAAACGAGCGCCAAGGGTCCCCTTCGACGGTGGGAGAGGTCATCGAACTTCATTGGATGGCTACCGCCCGCCTCAAGCTGGGCAGCCCCCAGCCAGTTAGGTGCCGTCTCGTCATGGCTTACCTGCCCCACTGGGTGCGTGGGGATTAGAGAGGCATCTCTCAAAAAGTGGGCCATGAAACAACCGCACCAGGCAACTCAAAAACAAGAAAGAAGCATCCAGCTAGCTAGCTGGAACGCCAGGACCATGTGTCCCGGCCTTACCCCAACCCCCCATCAAATAGATGATGCAAGAAAGACTGCCGTTATTGACAGGGAACTTTTGCGACTCAACGTTGACATTGCAGCTCTGCAGGAAACCCGGCTGGCTGACAACGGTACCGTCAGGGAAGCAAACTATACTTTTTATTGGCAAGGGAAGCCTACGGACCAACCAAGACAGCTCGGTGTCGGCTTTGCGGTGAGAAACACGCTTATCAGCTCCACAGAGCCCCCTACAACAGGCACAGATAGACTACTCTCCCTCCGGTTGTCAACCTTTTCTGGCCCAGTCAACATCTTTAGTGTGTACGCCCCAACGCTCCACTCCACTGATGAGGAGAAAGATCAGTTCTACCAAGCCCTGGATGAAGCGATATCCAGGATATCCAGCACTGAAGGCCTCTACCTCCTTGGAGACTTCAATGCAAGAGTAGGAGCTGACCAGGAAGCCTGGCCCACCTGCCTCTGAAACTTTGGGAGGGGAAAGATAAATGAGAATGGACAGAGACTGCTTGAGCTTTCGTGCCACCACGGTCTGTGCGGGACTAACACCTTCTTCAAGTGCAAAGAAATGCACCAGGTGTCGTGGAGACACCCTCGCTCTCGCCACTGGCACCAACTTGATCTTGTCCTAACTGGAAGAGCGGATATTGGCAGCGTCCTCCTCACCCGTAGTTACCATAGTGCAGACTGCGACACGGACCACGCCCTAGTGGCGAGTAAGGTGCGCCTAACCAAGACCACCGTAAGTACAGGCCCAACTGCTACTTTTGTACGTCACGCGCTGGAGGCCTTAGGCTTGCGAGGTGTAATGAACGTAGTGTGTACACACTCGCCTCAGGCGCCGGCATATGTGTATTGTATCAGTGCTGTAGTGTCTACTAGGTAGTAGTATCTACTACAGTTAATCTTAGGTCTATGAATGTTGACCGGTACTTTAATTTACCATTAAATAAATCCTTACATACTGCTATAAGTTAGGCCTACTGCTTTTTTTTTTTTTAACTATGATGCTATATTTCTATTATAGGCTTACTTACAATCTGTTTTCTTTCATGTTATTTTATAGTTTCAAAATACATGTAGCCTAATTATAAGATCTAGATCTATCTGAAATTATTTAATTTGAACTTACAGACAACAAGAAAACAATTAGATTACAGAACAAGTAAAAAAAACACTACATTTGAGTTCAACCTTTTTTTATTCTTTATTTTTTGTTGTTCAAACAATGTTCACTGTAGAAATAAAGTGTACCGTAAATATGTGCATTTAATTTGTACATTTATCACAATATTAAGATATAAGTTGAGTGTAGCTGGTGTTGTATGCTGAGTGTAGCCTACACTGAATTCAGATGGTACTACACTTTTTGAAATCCAAAGTTTAGTTGAGTGTAGATGGTGTACTATGCTGGATGTACAATGAATTCAGATGTACTACACTGTCTTTAATCCATAGTTAGTTTAGTGTAGATGATGTAGTATACATGATGTACAATGAATTCAGATGGTACTACACTGTCTTTAATCCATAGTTAGTTTAGTGTAGATGATGTAGTATACATGATGTACAATGAATTCAGATGGTACTACACTGTCTTTAATCCATAGTTAGTTTAGTGTAGATGATGTAGTATACATGATGTACAATGAATTCAGATGGTACTACACTGTCTTTAATCCATAGTTAGTTTAGTGTAGATGATGTAGTATACATGATGTACAATTAATTCAGATGGTACTATACTGTCTTTAATCCATAGTTAGTTTAGTGTAGATGATGTAGTATACATGATGTACAATGAATTCAGATGGTACTACACTGTCTTTAATCCATAGTTAGTTTAGTGTAGATGATGTAGTATACATGATGTACAATGAATTCAGATGGTACTACACTGTCTTTAATCCATAGTTAGTTTAGTGTAGATGATGTAGTATACATGATGTACAATGAATTCAGATGGTACTACACTGTCTTTAATCCATAGTTAGTTTAGTGTAGATGATGTAGTATACATGATGTACAATTAATTCAGATGGTACTATACTGTCTTTAATCCATAGTTAGTTTAGTGAAGATGATGTATTATACATGATGTACAATGAATTCTGATGGTACTACTACACTGTCTTTAATCCATAGTTAGTTTAGTGTAGATGATGTAGTATACAGGATGTTCAATAAACTCAGATGGTACTACACTGTCTTTAATCCATAGTTTTTTTAGTGTAGATGATGTAGTATACATGATGTACAATGAATTCAGATGGTACTACACTGTCTTTAATCCATAGCATAGTAGAGCTCTGGTGCAAAACTCTTATCTGGCAGGCAAACCTGAAATGAAAAAAGGAACAAACAGTTTTAATGACAATAAATCCTTTTTTTTAAGACGAGTAGGCCTATCATTCCTAAGTAGCCTAATCATTATTTACTAAACGTAATGTATGTATTATCTACGTAGCCTATAATAGTAGTCTATAGACGATAGGCTAGTTATATTATAGTAGGATACCGGTAAAATAAAACTAATTGGTTAGCCTTTAGAACTTAGAACAAGGCTGTTTAAAGGCTTAGTCTTAGTAAAGACTACATTTACTGTACATTATTAAGCCTACTTTGGGTTCACTACTATCTAACTCACAGGAATCAAACAAATATAATTTTAAAAGTTTTGACTTACCCTGGAATATTCTGTAGGCTATGTGATCACATTATCCTAGGTCCCAGGGATTGCACGAAAGTTCACCCCATTCTTAAGTTCTTAGGCGTTGACTTAGCCATCTTTGTTAGGCTACTTGTTATGAAACGTCATCTTTTGACATCAATTCTTTGTTATTTTAGTTATAGGGCCTAGTCTCCTTTGAAATTAGGCACTCAAAATATCTTGACAATGATGTAGGGTGTCTTTATCCAATAATTCAACATTGTATATGTAACGTAAAATCAATAGTAGACTAAATAACACACACATACATGACTGCATGCTTCTCGTTGTAGCCTACAAACTACACACTATCGGCGGCAGGTAATGCAAGGCGATAGCCACCCAATAGCCCATTACTCGTGACGTCACGACCTTGACTCGCCTCACTGTACAGGCCTGTATCTACGATGGTCTTGGCCTAACGCCGAAGAAGTTGCACCACTCAAAGAAGAAGGGTCGCCCACGCATCAACACCAGCTGTGTCAGTAACCCCGAGAAAACCCAACAGCTCATCAGCATACTCGACGGTAGCCTCAACGAGGTAACAGCAGATGACACCATCAACTCCAAGTGGCCACGCCTCCGCGACGCCATGTACAACGCAGCCATCACTGTTTACGGGAAGAAAGAGCGAAATAATGCTGACTGGTACGAGGCCCATTGGGAAGAAATGGAACCGGTGATAGAGGAAAGCCCTTCTGGCCTATAAGGCTAAGCCTAGCCCCAGTACACTACAAGTTCTACGGACTGCCAGGAGCAAAGCCCAGCAGACTACCCCTCATTGCGCCAACACCTACAGGCTGAATATCTGTAACAGCATACAGACAGCTGCCGATACAGGTAACACAAGAGGGATGTACGAGGGCATAAAGAAAGCAATAGGTCCAACCCCCTCTAAGACCCCCCCCCCTCAAGTCCAAAACAGGCGAGGTTATCACCAATCCGGAAAAGCAGATGCAGAGGTGGGTGGAACATTACCTCGAGCTGTACGCAACGCAGAACACTGTAACAGACTCCGCTCTCAGAGCGATATCAGATCTGCCGGTCATGGAGGAGCTTGACACCCCACCCACTGTGGATGAGCTCAGCCAAGCCATCGACCGTCTTGTCTGTGGTAAAGCACCTGGATGCGACGGAATCCCACCAGAAGTCCTAAAGTGCGGGAAACCAGCCCTGCTACAGCCACTTCACGACCTCCTTTGCCTCTGCTGGAAACAGGGTTACATTCCACAAGACATGAGAGATGCTAACATCGTCACTTTGTATAAGAACAAAGGTGACAGGAGCGATTGCAACAACTACCGGGGCATCTCCCTCCTCAGCATCGTTGGTAAAGTGTTCGCCCACGTCATCCTTACCCGCCTGCAGGCCCTCGCTTCACGCATCTACCCAGAGTCACCGTGTGGCTTCAGGGCTGGTCGATCAACATTGGACATGATCTTCTCACTACGCCAGCTCCAGGAGAAGTGTCAGGAACAGCAGATGCCACTCTATATAGCCTTCATCGACCTCACAAAGGCATTTGATCTGGTCAGTCGAGGCGGATTATTCAGCTTACTGCAGAAGATTGGATGTCCCCCACATCTGCTCGCGGTGGTCAGGTCCTTCCACGACAACATGCACAGCACTGTTTGCTACAATGGCGCAGCCTCTAAGGAATTCCCAGTCAGCAGCGGAGTAAAGCAGGGCTGCGTCCTTGCGCCCATACACTCTTCGGCATCTTTTTCTCTATGCTCCTCTAACACGCCTTCAAGGACTGCAGTGAGCGTGTCTTCATCCACACCAGGTCTGATGGCAAGCTCTACATCATAGCGCGTCTTCGTGCCAAGACAAAAGTCACAAAGGTCCTCATTCGAGAGATGCTCTTCGCTGATGATGCAGCCTTGACTTCTCACACCGAAGACGGACTCCAGCAGCTTGTCACTTGCTTCTCCCATGCATGCAAGGAGTTCGGCCTGACTGTAAGTCTGAAAAAGACTAACGTTTTGGCTCACGGCACAGAGATCCCTCCAAACATTGTCATCGATGGACACACCTTGGAGGTTGTCGAGAACTTCACCTACCTTGGGTCCACTATCTCGAGTTCGCAGTCCATCGACTCGGAGATCAACAGCAGGATCACCAAGGCAGCCACAGTCATGGCCAAACTGAAACAGCGAGTGTGGGACAATTCCAGCCTCACCGAGAGGACCAGACTGCGCGTCTACCACGCCTGTGTACTCAGCACTCTTCTGTATGGCTGTTAGTCATGGACCACCTACGCGAGGCACGAAAGGAAGCTCAACAGCTTCCACATGAGGTGCCTACGGTGCATACTTCAGATCCAGTGGCAGGATAAGGTCTCCAATACAGAGGTGCTAGAGAGAGCCAACATGAGCAGCCTTCATGCTATGCTCAGCGAGAAACGCCTCAGGTGGCTCGGCCATGTAAGGAGAATGAATGCAGGCCGCATTCCCAAAGACCTCCTCTACGGAGAACTGGTAGAAGGTCATAGGAAGACAGGGCGCCTGAAATTGCGCTTCAAGGATTTTTGTAAAAGGGACTTGATCAAGAGGTCCATTGACCTCGACACATGGGAATGTCAAGCCGCTGACCGACCAACCTGGAGTCTCGCAGTCAGGCGTAGCACATCCTGCGCGGAAACTGGGCGAAATGAGACGGCCATTCAGAGGAGAAACACCTAATACAACAGCCATCCGCCTTCAAATGTCTCAAGTGCGGCAGGGATTGCCCGAGTTGGTCTACACAGCCATGCAGCTCGGCGGTGCAGCTGGACATCCCACCAAAGAAGCTGCACCATCGCCTCTCGAGACGGACGGATGCCAACGGATAAGTAAAGAGTATAAGTAAAGAACAATTATAAGTAATGAGTAGAAATAAAGAGCATAAGTAAAGAGTATATATGAAGAGTATAAGTAAAGAGTATATATGAAGAGTATAAGTAAAGAGTATATATGAAGAGTATAAGTAAAGAGCATAAGTAAAAATACAAGTAAAGAGCATAAGTAAAGAGTATAAGTAAAGAGATAAGTGAAGAATATAAGTAAAGCGTATAAGAGAAGCGTATAAGAGAAGAGTATAAGTGAAGAATATACATAGAGAGTACGCCTATAAGTAAAGAGTATACATAAAGAGTATAAGTAAAGAGTATAAGTAAAGAATATAAAATAAGAGCATGAGTTAAGAATAAAATAGAGATTAAGTAATTAGTTACTATTTAAAATAATAACAATGCTAGTTTTGTTTTCGCAAGTCTCAGTTTATTTTTTATTTATCTCTGCTTTGAGTTAATTAAAAAATATTCTGTTTATACCGTATAACAGGTGGCAGATTTCGTTAAAATATTGCAGAAATAGTTTTAGTTGTTTTTTTTACCTACAGAAAATGTATCAAGGCACAGAATCAGATGGATTGAATTACAGAGTAACCGAGATTGAAGCTAAGGTACAGAAAAATATACAGCATAGATCAGGGGTCTGCAACATTTTGATAAAAGTGTGCTAGAGTAGGAGTTCTATTTCATCCAGAGTGACAACATTCTAAAAACACATTCTAGCACTCAATTTTTTTGTAGAAGAGTATTTTTTTATTGGATTTGTGGTTGTCTTCCACGTGCCACATAAATTATGACAGAAAATGTATTGTTGCTTTTTTTAAATTAGATAAGGGTAGATAAAAGTAATGAGAAAGAACTGAGTACGCTATTTTAAATGCTGTTAGCCAAGGCTGGTCAATGTATATCAACCACTGGATTACTACAAATATTTATTGAGCCAAATATATGTCTATATATCTATCTTGTCTGTCACTATCTCTCTTTCTGTCTTTTCTCTCTCTCTATTTGTATAAATATATATCTCTCTCTATGTATATATATATATATATATAATATAATAGGGCCTTTATATCATATAAAAATATGCATATATATAATAAGTTAAAAACATAATTACACAAATAAGAAAAAATAATTATAGCCACTTTGTCCTATCTTGCTCACAGATATACTCCTATAAACATTTAGGAAATACCTCACTTTCATGTTCATGGATGTTGTCAATATGATTTTGAACGCTACACCATTTTGCTGCCATAATTTGGTGACTGTTTATAGCTATCCAATACAACATATTTATAATAGATTTAATCCAGTCCTCTACGACTGAGCAGCCTTTCCTCTTACTAATCTTAATAAGCTTCTATTGTTTTCAGAAAGAGAAGGAGAAACCGGAAGAGCCAATGAGAAATAAATGCAGAGAATTCTGCTGTTGTTGTTGTTTTGGTAAACCTAACAAGATGGCTAAAGATGTAAAAAATGATTTTTCTTTCCATAATACTTTTCCATAAGAATTTTTTGTTTTTAAAATGAAAAATGCGGAAATAGCTTTCCAGTTAATATCTCCCTTATGTGACCATATTTTCTTGATAACTCAAGTCTTCTATTGTGAACTAGTCAAAACTTTCTACAACACAGAGGTTTTTACCATCTAAATAATTTGATAGCGCAAACCGTTTAAAGCTGTCACTCCCCCGTTTTTTTTTAAATTAGCTGAATAATGAATCTGTCACAGCTCCTTCAATAGGAGCTATAAAAATACATCGCCTAGTAATATTAAAAGAAATGTAAAATGCTTTTATCACATACGCTTTCGATTTATCTGTCATAATTATACAGTATAATATCTTAGAGATATGCATTTCACATCGTTCAGCACCCATATCAAATGTGCAGCTCAGGGTGCAGATAAGCGTAGAACGCAATGCATTTTCTTGTATAGAAGCTGCACCTGTAACTGAACAGTAAAGGCTTTGACAGTTTTAGCTACCTAGTGTTATTCTTTTTATTCAGAATAAATGTATATGCATAACAGCTCGCTATATTGGTCTAATATCGGCTTAATGATCAGCCAATAGTTCCTAATGTTAGTTCAATGTTGGGAGAATATACTATGCTGTTAGCTTATATATATATATATTGTTTGAAAATTGTTTCAGACAAAATTAAATGTTGATACAAATAGTAATGAGGACAAAAGTATGGAGGAAAAAAGTAATGAAGAGGAAGACAGTAATGAGAAAAAAAGTAATAAGGAGGAAAAAAGTAGTAAAGAAAAGAAGGTTAGTTGACTTCTTACTAAATTCTGAAAGTGCAATAGAACGCATTGAAGAATGTGTCTCTGAATATGTGTGTGAAAGTGGATATAAAAGTGCATATGCTTGTGTACATTATAATAAAGTTGTACAACGAAGTTCATATGGATGAGTATAAGAATGTGCATATGAATATGGATGTAAACATGTATATCATGTATATAGGAGTATAAATTGAATATGCCAAACACACGCATCCAACTGTAGACACTGCCACTACCCACAAGAATCTGTAGACCACTTCCTACTTGAATGCCCTAAACCATAGGTTCTCAACCTTTTTCGGCTCACCGCCCCCATTTACATTTTTTTTCCGCTCACCGCCCCCCCCTCCCAATTTAATTTTAATTAAACATTGTTATGGACTATTACTATGACTCGTTAAATCGGATTCAATGAATAGTTGTATCTTTATTAGAAGTCTCTAGATTCTGCTAATCTGAGGTCCAAGCTAGGGGTTCCTTGACTGACAGGTCTATGCAGTAATGTAGTTATATTCGGTATGATTATCTTCAACGCCTTTATTTTAAGAATGATAAATCAAACAACTCCAGTTGTTGAATAAACAATTTTATTTAAATTGTAGACTCAAGATAAACTATAAGTAAATGCATCAACAGATGGCGAACATAAGAGTTTCATAAAATTTCATAAAATATACAAGTTTCAATATATAGCGACTTCTCTCTACAAACGATCAAACGGAACTAACTCTAAGGAGGTAGGGACTTTACAAAGAAAACTATTATCGAAGATTCTACAGGGACCTAATACGCATTTCAATTTCACTGCTCTATAGGATACTGCGATCCAGACTATAACCTTCAATTTCCACGGGGTTGAACGAATTATTTTATTTAAACTGCCCTCAGAGCATAAAGGTCAAACCTTGGACTCTAATACGCACTTGTTAAGAGGTCAATGCCCTAGTACGTCATTCATCTATGACCGACATTCGTAACAACATAAATATAATTAATATAAAACAAATTTATTTGTATTATTAATTTAGACAAATAAGAGACTTATTTAATAGCACTATATTATGTAATTTCTGTAATTATGAATGTTTAAAATAACAACTCCTTAAATGGACAAAACAATTAATGCATGAAATTATTTTTATTTACAACTGTTTAACGTAAATTATTTTAATCCTCTAATAATTAAATCTCGTAATGAATACCATAAAGTTGAATGTATATAAAGAAATAATAATAATTAGTATTATATTACAAAACATAACTTGTTCGACATCACAATTGAATCAAATGTGGAAACATTTGTTATTTAAAGGGAGATAATTAACACGTCTCATTTGAGCTATTTCTGTATTTTGTTTCTTTTATAAAAAAAGAAATGTCTTACATTTATAACTTTTAAATGATCAAACCGTAAAATGTATTTGAAAATTATATAAATATTATATGACTAAAGAATTTATATGTATATTTCAAAGCACTATAATGACTACCCAGTTTGTATGATTACTACGCATCCATACCGCTTAACGTTGGGCTTACTCATGCATAATTGAAACAAATTAAAGGACATCTCGGTAAAACTGAGATCTAAATATCAATAATATTAGAAGATGTTAGGGCGACAGTGATCGGTCAGCAGGGCCGACAGTCCGGTGAACCAACCATAAGACCAGCCGGCCGCACACCATATTTGCCAAATACTGACCCCTACTTCATCGAAAAGTCATTGCGATACCCATTTGTTATTAGGTTAATAATATGTATGCCTATCTTTTGGGGATATCATATATTTAGCTGCACTTGCGTTTACATCATATTACATGCAAATACTAATCGACTCAAATAGCTGAGGTGTTCAAATTATATCGGGTACGTTTGTACCGCTATCGCCCCCCCCCCAATCGCCCCCGGGATTGTCAGCGCCCCCCCTAAAGCCTCTCACCGCCCCCCGGGGGGCGATAACGCCCCCGTTGAGAACCTATGCCCTAAACTAATCTACCTCAACCAACCATTACCAACACACTATACAACACTACAGTTTTACTGAAAAGGACATGTAAATATGGTATTGTTTGTCTGGCATTGGCTGCAAGAGAGCAAACTGCTCTAAATACTGGCTACTGGAAGAAGAAGAAGAAGTATTATAGGTGTAAATTTTCATTTTCTCAACGAACTTCTTACACCGCAAAAGTAGCAAATATCAAGGATTTGGTTTAAAAAAGAACATATGGAAAATGCGTTTACAGTTAAAAATTTAATAGCCTGCTGCATTAAAACCTATAATCCCCCCCCACCCACTAAAAAGAACAACAACTCCAATGTTACTCGATCACTAGAAAAAAAAAAAAGCAGAAAAAAACGGGTAGTAAAAGCTCTACAGTTGTGGAAATCGCACTCCCTTAGCTATGCAAGTGATGTTTATACTTGTTTATATCGCATACCATTGTAAAAATGTAATGCGATATTTCATAGCAGTACTAGGCCTAAACCATGAATCTCGTAGGCAGCAATAATCGTTGCATTAAAGTTGCGACAGTAGCATATAAGATAAGAAGAAATTTTAGCCTCTTTGGCAGTTCAAGCTGCCTTTATAAACTTTATAGTCTATGTAAAAATAGTCTGTATGCACACTTTGATCATTTTTATAATTTTGAGAAATTTGTTTCAGAAGGGAAAAAAGAAGAAGAAGGAAAAGGTTAGTTGAATTTTACAACGTATGAATGTGCAAGTGAATGTGTACAGCAATTGTATGGCTATGCATTTGAATGTGGATGTTAGGCCTAACTAAGGTATAATTGAGTAGGCGATTTCCAGCGAGTACCGAACCCTTTTTTGGATGTACTATTAGCTTAATCTGGGATGAACTGTGTAATAGAAGAAATTCTGAAGTTTTGCTACCCTAAGCAAAGCGTATGGGCCGTATTGCTGCTGAGAGTGAACACCCTTGCCCCTTATACAAGTCAATCTTTTATGACTGACTTGTAAATAAAATATTGACTTGTATAAGGGGCAAGGGTGTTAACTCTCATCAGCAATACGGCCCATTCTCTAGATAATCTGTCTCCACCCACTCCACTCTTCCGTCACAACTCACAACACTAGCAATAGTAGAGGCTTTGGCAAAACCAAAGATTATAATAAGATGCAAAACTGATCAATTTCTGATTTCGGGCTAAACATGTGATATTTGTATAAATATTAATTTTTTTTCTCTTCTTTTATCGTTTTTAATATGCTTATTATTTGCCTAGGCAAATGGCAAAACTGGATATTATGAATATCTGAGGCAATTGCCGGTTCGCCCTAATAGTAATGTATATATTTATAGCAGTGTGCATTTTAATGCGTAAATTAATGTATAAGTAACCATGTACGTGCATATATTTGTGTTAAAGTACATTGAACAAAATGTTTTTTATTTTGATTTACAGGAGATTGTAAAGATAATTCATGTAAGTACACTAGCATTAAATTCTGAAATTCTGTGAAAATAACAATTTCTTGGCCTATAAAGACTACATTATATATATACATATATATATATATATATATATATATATATATACACACCATTGGGGCGCTACAGATAACCTGCAAACATAAGGTCAAAAACACTTTCCTTGTCCCTTATGCGAGAACAAATGCATATAAATACTCTTTCTTCCCTGAGTGGCATTCAAGCCTGGAATGGGTTGCCTGAACAAACCAGGAAAACCAGTAACTTAACATTCATTTAAAACATTAATAAAAATGCAGGACTAGACTCAGACCACGGATTAGCGTAGGATGCAATATTATTCTTTATAGAAGATATATAAATTAACACATATATTTTAAAAACTTAACGTATCATACTGTCAATAACTATTGATAGTTGTTTAGAATGTTAGCAGTTGATGTTAACTTAATACTTTTTCTTTTCTAAAAGACAATACTGTCTTAAACTAATCTTTTCGTTTTGTCTTTCAGGTTTTAGATATAACTACTCATGACTCAAGAACTATAGACACCAATGTGTTGGCCGAGAGATGGAGTTTTCCAGAATCACTAACAGTAATTCGATACTATAACAAACTAACATTATTAGGATCTTAAAGAAATAACTTAAGATATAGGCCTACACGTTTTGAATTTAGAAAGCAAACATTTAAGATCAATCTTTATTTTTCTATTTTAAAGTAAGTAAAAAGTATCTCGTCGGACCATATTGATCCCTACGGCCGTGAAGCAGCGGTCACCAGTTTCTGTGGCCATGGCGTATTGGGGGACTGTGTGGGCAGCACAATGCACAGCCGCCTTTAATTTATTCCAATCAATGACAGGGCTGGGTACACCCTAAAGCATTTAGCATTTAACGTACCGTCGGCACGCCATCCTAACGCACTGCCGCTAGGTCACCGTGCCTCATTTCTATTTTGCCTTTTTTTTTTTTACATTAACAACATTTTTGTAGTAGAACTTTTGTGAAATCGTTTTTAAATTCTCTCAGTCCTTCCTTCCTTCTTTCCTACTTTCCTTCCGATGTTGTTAAATGCAAATTTTCACCCACTTCTTGTTATCTTGTTATCCTACCATATACTAGAAGACCTGTGCAACACAGTCTATTAAATTTTCAACCATATGACAACAAAAATATTATTAAAAGTAATTATAGGCGGGAAGACTAGGAAGACCAAAACTACGAAGCGCCACATAGAGTATATATTTAATGCGCCAACATAAAGCGGTTACGGAAAGTCCTGAGTTCGAATCCTGGTGATGGCTAGAATTTTTTTCCTAGGACTCGAGGGTGCCCCTGAGTCTACACAGCTCAGATGGGTACGTGCCATTAGTTGGGGTAAAGTAAAGGCGACTGGGCATTGTGCTGGCTACACATCCCCTAGTATGCCGTTGCCACAGAAACTGGTGAATGTTGCTTTACTGGCCCTATGATCGACGGGATAGTTTACTATAAAGAGCTTAGTTGACTGTTAATACTAGTTTAATATGTTAAAAAAAAAGATGGCTATGCAAAAATTGAATGATTTCTGTTCGAATTGAAAAATTTATTTTAGGAGGAGGAGAAAGCAGCAAAGGAGCAAGCAAAAATAAAAGTAAGATTTCATTTTAATCAGAATGTTACAAAAATGTACTTCATATAGCTTGGGCACGGTAGCCGAGCGGCAGTGCGTTCGACAGAAGATCCGAAGAGTCTTAGTTCAAATCCTGGTGCAGGCTAGGATTTTTCTCGGGACTTGAGGGTGCCCCTGAGTCTACCCAGCCCTGAGTCCACCCAGCTTTGATGGGTACCTGACATTAGTTGGGGTAAAGTAAAGGCGGAGGGGCATTGTGCTGGCCACACATTTCCTCGTATGCAGTGGCACAAGAAACAGGCGAATAGCTGCTTTACTGGCCCTATGATGAATTTGATACTTTACTATAAAGGGCTTAGTGGAATGTCAATACTAAGTTTAATATGTTTAAATAATAAAACTGTCAATATTAAATGATTTCTATTCGCCTTTTTATTTTTTTTTAGGAGGAGGAGAAAGCAGCAAAGGAACAAGCAGAAAGAAAAGTAGGATTTCGTTTTAATCAGAATGTTACAAAAAAACAAAACAAAAATGTTGTTCATATAATACTGTAAAATTTATACTTTTCTGATTATGTTGTTGATTAATTGTAGTTTATAGTTTATTTTTTAAAGTGGATGATGAAAATAACAACTTTGGCT
Source organism: Anisus vortex (assembly GCA_949126835.1). Taxonomy (NCBI): domain Eukaryota; kingdom Metazoa; phylum Mollusca; class Gastropoda; family Planorbidae; genus Anisus; species Anisus vortex. Next base: position 10,422,312 of record OX421497.1, read on the forward strand.
ACAAAGTATTCGGTTTTATTTTATAGCTTAAGTAGGCCTATACTTTCTAATTGTTTATAACCTCCTGTTAATATCACACACGGTTTCTATCTATGACATACTATTTATATTACATACTTTTTATATTACATACTATTTATATTACATACTATTTATATCGCTGACTATTCTTGTTTATATCAAACACAGTTTCTATCTATGACATACTTTTTATATTGCATACTGTTTGTATTGCAGACTATGTATTTTTACATACAATTTATATCACATATTGTATATATTACCAAATGTTTTATCACATACAGTTTATATTGCATACTATTTATATTACTTAAAGTCGAGTAGACTATTAACCCAATTGAAAAAAAAAGCTGCGTTTTCAGGATTAGAACCTGTCATCCCCTGTCATCTCCAATGTCCTTTTACTTGACACTGCTCATAACAGTTACTTTTACTTGACACTGCTCATAACAGTTACTTTTACTTGACACTGCTCATAACAGTTACTTTTACTTGACACTGCTCATAACAGTTACTTTTACTTGACACTGCTCATAACAGTTACTTTTACTTGACACTGCTCATAACAGTTACTTTTACTTGACACTGCTCATAACAGTTACTTTTACTTGACACTGCTCATAACAGTTACTTTTACTTGACACTGCTCATAACAGTTACTTTTACTTGACACTGCTCATAACAGTTACTTTTACTTGACACTGCTCATAACAGTTACTTTTACTTGACACTGCTCATAACAGTTACTTTTATACATGTCATTCATTGTATCGTTTTAGATTCAGGAATCAACTAAATCGGATTCCGAAAAGGCTACAGAAAACGATATACAAAATGGAAACGAATTTCCAAAGGTAAAATCAACATTAAATCAGTTTATCTAAAATTACATTTTTTAAGTCAGATGTTTGTTTGTATTTTATAGAATTCTAAATCATTAAGTTAAACTTTGTAAACAAACAATATTTTACTATTTATTTCATCTTATTTCAATACGGGATATATATTTGGAATCATAAATACCTACTACGTTTAAGAAAAGTTTTAAAAACATTTTCTTTGCATAGGCAGGTTTCTCTTAAAAGTATTTCCTACATTAACAATAGTAATTCAATACAAGACCAAACTAACATAACGATTTATTTAAAGAGATATCTTAAAGATTTATAAAGCTTGGAATAAGAAAGCAAATGTAGTTTATATAATACTTTCACAATCTTATTTATCTGATTTTGTTGTTTCATTGTAGTTTATATTTTATCAGCGGAAGACGAAAAAAAAACAATTTTGGCAGCTAAGCATTCGCTTGTATTAATTTGTTGTATAGCTTAAATATACTTTATAATTGTTAATCACTTTCTGATTATAGACTATCACATACTGTTTCTATCCAAAACAATTTATATCGCATATTCTTTAGATCAAATACTGTTTATATAAAATACTCATTTTTTCAAGAAAAGTTTCAATTACATACTATTGATATTACTCTAAGGTTGCGTAGACTAAAAACCCTTTTCAGATAGGGAAAGGGTCGCTGCGTTTTCAGAAAGTGAACCTGCCAACCTTTTAGAAAAAATGTCCAGTGTCATTTTACTTGATCACTGCGCAAAACGCATATAAATACATGTCAATCATTGTCTCGTTTTAGAATCAAGAATCAACAAAAGAGGATCCTGCAAATGGTAAAGTAAGCGACAAACAATATGGAAAAATATTTCCAAAGGTACTTTCACAGTCAAAATCAAAATCTAAATTAAATTTATAACAAAAGTCAGATGTATGTTTGTATTTTATAGAATTATTATTTATTAAATAAAATACTTCTGAATATTTCAGCTTATTTGTCCACGGGATTTATATTTTAAATGATGACCGCCAAATAAAAAAGGAAAAAGATTATGCATTCTATATCATTGAGCTCCCCTGGTCTTAAGAAATGTTTGTATAATTTTTCCTTGCATACATGGGCATATACGCTATTTTTAACTGTGCCATCCATGAAAAGCTACAATTTTAACGGTTTTCTTTCTTGACTTCTTGAAGTTTTGCCTTGATCCAGGGTTGCCCCTATAACAGAGGTGTATCTAAGTGGGGTGAGACAAGGGGGACAAATGTCACCAAACGCCAATGTAAAAGGGGTTCCGAAATGAGGCCTACAACGTTACATTTAAAACAAATGTGATCGAACAATTTTATAGTTAGTCCGCAGCGCAAATTATCTTGTTCTATACAATACTTTTATTTATTTTAAAGTCAGAAGCATAATAGAGAAATAATTTTGCACAATCGATTTTCGCTGTTTTCCGAAGATCCATGAAAACCTTCCAATAAAAACGTCATCAGATTGTCTGTCAGTGAGTCCGATTGTTTTTGACGAGACCAATCTGAGCCTGGAAATGACTGCCACGCTGAGTGCAACCAAGTGTTGTATTGCTCCGTCTTTGTCTTTTCTTCTCTAGCTTTTAGTTTGATGCATTATAAAGAGCGATCAGTGGCTAAGCTCTCCCAGCTGTTGATATAAAATATATCCTAGTCTTTCAGTAGGCCTTCACGGTGTCTTTGAAACGCTTTTTTTTCGCATCACGGGATCTCTGACATTTTCCAGCTATCCATAGGTTAATGTAATTAGCTAGTAGAACAAAAGATATCCAATGATGAGAAACAAAATACCAATGCAAGAGAGATGGCACGGGGGACGAGTAATGAAAAAACATTTAGATCTATAGAAAGATTGCTTTATAGCTAGGACACTTTTAACTTTCATTTTTTCATTCTCAACGTCTAATGTAATTGTATTTTAAATAGAGTTTCAGGATAAAGTTAAGCCTGGATCGTGTACTTCGTTATTACTAGATATTGGGCTAGTTTTAATTATATTAGTCATTAGCGAGGTAATTACAATTAGTCACGAATTGCCTTCACTGCACCGTCCGTTATCAATGGTTGATTTCTCTAGATAAAGGTCCGAAGAGCGATGCCATCTTTGTGTGTTGGCTACATAGACCTAGTTTCCAGGACAACTTATTGTCTAGGTTAGCTGAACCGAAATTCGGCACGAAGTGTTTTTGTTTTTTTGCAATAGGACCATAATATGAATATTACTTTTGATGTTTAGCTTTGTTTTGTTTATAAGTAGATGGTTTTGGTGGCAAATAGTTGTGCTCAACAAGATTATGTTATTTGTTATGCAATAAACAGCTGGCCTTTTTTCATAATATCAAATCCATAATGAGTACATGGTTGTTTACATTAAATCGGGCAAAATTTAAATGGTAATTGAAAGAAATATTTTGAAAGGTTGTATTTCTGACTCTGAACAAGTTTTGTTTTGTATGTAGGGGCATAATTCTTTTATCTACCAATATGAGGTCAAAGGGAGATGACATGTTACGCTTGATAAAACTTTTAATTTTTTTAGTTATCCAGCCTTGTAACCTTTCTAGAAAAGAATTTTCTATCTAACGAAATGTGGTTAAAGGGAGATAACATATTACGCTTTATAAAACGTTAACATTTTTTAGTTATCCAGCATTGTAACCTTTCTAGAACATAATTTTCTATCTAACGAAATATGGTCAAAGGGAGATAGCTTGGCAAAATGACTCTTTAAACTTTAAAATAAAACCCCTAGAACTTTTACCTTTTTCAGCGCCACTTTAGAAGAAAATAACGTCACACGCTACTTTAGGTAAGGTCCTGCGAACTGCCGTTCCCTGGACTTTTTCAGGCTGCGAAATGCACGATTATTGTGTGGCCAGCACAATGTCCCACAGCGCCCTTTACTATGCCAAGTGCGCATAAGAGCTGGGTAGACTACACTTGTTTTATGATTTTCTTTCTTGCCGCCTCCTATGTGACAGAATCTGCTATGATACAATTGTATATGTAATTAGTAATAATTCTCGGTAATATGTTTGAAAAAAAAGAAGTTTTATTGGTTTTATAAATTTTCATATTATACCTTTTATTTGTAAAAAAATCAATTCGTTAATATTATTGAATTGTAAATATTTTAAGCTAATTGTCCATCTAATGGGAAGTTACAATGAAAATGAGATCAGACAAAAGGAATCATTTTATATCTCTGGCTGTTTACGTGCATTGACTAAGATGGTTGTTGATCAAGGTTAGTATAACATGGCTTTACGAAACAAGGTTAGTATAACATGGCTTTACGAAACTAGATTAGTATAACATGGCTTTACAAAATTAGGTTAGTATAACACGGCTTTACAAAACTAGATTAGTATAACATGGCTTTACTAGACTAGATTAGTATAACATGGCTTTACAAAACTAGATTAGTATAACATGGCTTTACAAAATTAGGTTAGTATAACACGGCTTTACAAAACTAGATTAGTATAACATGGCTTTACTAGACTAGATTAGTATAACATGGCTTTACAAAACTAGATTAGTATAACATGGCTTTACAAAATTAGGTTAGTATAACACGGCTTTACAAAACTAGATTAGTATAACATGGCTTTACTAGACTAGATTAGTATAACATGGCTTTACAAAACTAGATTAGTATAACATAGCTTTACAAATCTAGGTTACTATAACATGTCTTTACAAAGCTAGGTAAGTATAACATGGTATTACAAAAATAGATTAGTATAACATGGCTTTACGAAACTAGATTATATATAATGTGGTATTACAAAACTAGGTAAGTATAACATGGCTTTACACATCTAGGTTAGTATAACAGCTTTACAAATCTAGGTTACTATAACATGGCTTTACACATCTAGGCTAGTATATCATGGCTTTGCAAAACTAGATTAGTAAACTGGGCTTTACGAATCTAGATTAGTATAACATGGCTTTACAAATTTGAGTTAGTATAACATGTCTTTACAAAATTAGGTTAATATATCAAAGCTTTTGTAAAACTAGGTTAGTATAGTGTTACGTCCACAATCCCCTTGTGGCCAGAGCTGTGTAGATCTTGCTGATAATTCTCGTTAGTCCTAGGGGAGACTTTAATTATTAGTATTTATGTTTCAGTATTACACGAACTCTTCTTATAGTCCTGGGCACAAATTCAGTATTTGTATTCCAACATTTCCTTTCTTGTACATTATAGTAGTAGATAAATCTTATAGTAATGTATACAACACAATAGAATAGTAACTTGACAAGGAAGCTTCAGTGTAACTGTTGTTGATAGTTTATTTCAGGTGGTATGTTCAATATATACAATATATCTATTATGTACAGTTAGAATAAAATAGTGCAAACACAAACGTTCTCAAAGGAACATATTTTGAAACTCTCCGTCTTTCAGACAAAACAAATCATTAAATACTATCCGAGTGGTGCAAGGGACAGACCCATTACCAGTAGGGGTGAAAATCATGGTATCATTACAAAACTCATAACAAAAACGATAGGAACTTCCCCTATTAAATAATGAGTCGTTCCCAGACCCTGAGAATTTGAGATCAACACAGAATCCCAACATTACCTAGAACCTTTTGTTTTCCTACTAAACGTCCTAATATTGTGTGTAGTAAGAAAAAAGAGAGAGAGGGGAATAAACATTGCGTGTTCCAATTCTTGGAAAAACAATATACATGACAATAGTATGTGTTTACAATAGTAGGTTAGTTGAAAAAGGCTTTTGCAAAACTAGGTTAGTACAACATGGCTTTACAAAAGTATGTTAATATATCAAAGCTTTACAAATCTAGGTTAGTATAACCTGACTTTACAAATCTAGGTTAGTATAACCTGACTTTTCGAATCTAGGTCAGTATAACATGACTTTACAAAACTAGGTTAGTATAACCTGACTTTTCGAATCTAGGTGAGTATAACATCTCTTTACAAAACTAGGTTAGTACAACCTGGCATTACAAATGTAGGCCAAATGTAGGGCGCACCAGTAATCCTCTGTATATTAATAGGTAAAATAACTCAGTCGTAATGCGAGAAACAGAAGTAAACCGAGATGAACTTTAAATTAAAAATCACAAACCAAAAACAAACCAATACAAACCGAAAGGTTCTCATTTTATTTTAGAGTATACAATTTAAGCATTCAAATTGTAGGCTATAGGTCATTGCATTTTGCTATTATAAATTTTTATTATTTTTAGACTGCTGGATGTCCGTGGAAGGGGAGAACAATGGTTTCTATGCAGTTGTGAACAAAATAAAAAATAACACAGTGTTTAAAGTTTCTCATTGGAGGCCAGCAATCATTGGAATAACCAATCAACGCAAGATGTTGAACAACGTAATGCTTTAATTATTTCCCTTTTTTTTGTAATGCTCATGTACCAAACACTGTAGCGCTGATCTATATTTGGTCGTCGGGGGGGGGGGGGGGGAGCGAATGGACACTTCAGCAGTCAACTTTCTCCATTTTAGCCTATCTTGAGCGGTTGACAATAGTTCAGTCGATTGCAGCTTTGTCCAATCTTTTATACTGTCGAGCTAGATCTAAAATTTCCACTTGCCTCTCCAACGTCAACCTTCTACAGTGTTTTGGATGATGTATTTTTGCTGGTTATTATGCCACAACACATGACCGAACCATATCAGCTTGCGCCGGTTGATTGTTGCCCTATTTTTTTCTTCAGGGCCCGCAATGGAGGATATTCTGTCCCAGACATACTCATTAGTCTGACTCCTGTGTTCTAGGTAGCAGATTCGAAGGAATTTTCTCATGCCTTTATTGTCGAATGCGGACACCTTGTTTTCAGTGGCTGCTAATGTTTGGCTACTAATGCTTTTACAAGACCATATTCTGTTTAGTCTAGCCATTGCCGCCATTGCTGACCCAATCCTTGCTTCAAAGCTTCTGTCTACGGATAGGATGGCTCCTATTTGAAATTTGAATATATTTGATATTTGAAATTCTTTACTTCTTCTAGTTGTTGTTGGTTCATTATAATGTTTGCACTATTGGCATCTGTGGTGTTGATCATTATTTTGCTTCTTTTTTTTAGCTGATTTCCATTCCGTATGCCCTGTGCTACCTGCAAGCTTGTCTGTAAGCTCTTGAAGTTCTTTATTGCGTTCTATGCACATGCGTGGTTAGAGTCTAGTCCTGAATTTCTACTACTCTTTTAATTGAGGTTAAGTTACTGGTTTTCCTGGTTTGTTCAGGCAACCCATTCCACGACCGGATGCCACTCGGGAAGAAAGAGTACTTATATGCATTTGTTCTCGCGTAAGGGACAAAGAAAATGTTATAGTCCATATGCTTATCTGATAAGAGCATAATAAATAATTTAGTGATTTCCAAAGCTAACACAGCTTTTTTTAAAATACAGATGAAATTTATTTGCATAAGCTATGGAATATTGCATTTGTTTTTGTTGTTGTACAATTTAATGTTAAAATTTAATGTATATCAATTTTTAATGACCAGAAGCCATCAAAATATCAATTCTCTGACACATTGGACTATAACATAGAGACAAACTTAATGCATGGTAAGTATAGTAAACTATTAAACATTTACTTACATAGCTTTGTTAGTAATTAATTTTGTTTACTGAATTATTTTTCTTTGGTTAAAAAAAAACTTTTTTTTTTTTAATTTGTAAACATTATAAGATAGATCACTATTTAAATCTGACATGCCTTGTTTTTTTTTCTTCTTATTGTGATTTAATTATTAGAGCAATCCAGGAATATTCTGTGATATTGTGAATGTGACTTTGTCAGATCCTTAAATCGACTTTGCGTCTGGCTTTTCACAATATTTTTCCATAAACTATCAGATCATTTTATGAGACACGGTGGTCGAGCGGCAGCGCGTTTGACTGGCGATCCGAAGGTTTTGGGTTCTAATCCTGGTGCAGGCTAGAATTTTTTTCCAGGGCTTGTTGGGTGCCGCTGAGTCTACCCAGCTCTGATGGGTACCTGACACTGGTTGGGGTAAAGTAAAGGCGACTGGGCATTGTGCTGGCCACACATCCCCTCGTATGCCGTGGCTATAGAAACTGGTGAAGCAGCCCTATGATCAGTTTGGTCCGAAAGGTACTTTACTTATCACATCATTGAATAGACTTTTGTCAGACCATACAATAGGTTTTTATCAGATATTTATGAAGACTGTCGTATGTATGAATAGACTATCAGGTCTTGTAATAAAGTTTGTTATACTTTCAAATACATTGACTGATGTTCGGATAGATTTCGTCAGATCTTCAAATAGACTTTGTGAGACCTTTCATTAGATTGATTTGGTCATTGACATACTTTGTTGATTAATTGAATAAACTTTTTCATACGAATAAGATAAGATAAGTTTTATTTATTGATCCAGAATGGAAATTATGGTTTGATTCCATTGATTTATAACATCAATTAAAACACAAAAAAAGCATTCCAAGCACAAACACACCAACCAGAACAAATACAACACACACACGCACACACACACACACACACTAGTCATCATCAGATCTGCAAAACACATGTTCTGCTTTATAGTTAAAGAGCAGCGTTGATACGGTCTCAAAGAGTATAAGGAACAAACGAGTTCTTGTACCTTTCAGTTCGGGCACTGTAAAAGTGATGTATAATGTGTTTTTTTATTCCAAAGTTTTGTAATTTTATAGAGACAAAAGAGTCTTTGTCTAACTTTGCTAGAGCTTCAAAGCGTTCGTCCCATGAAATTGTATTGTTTAATGTGATACCAAGATATTTGTAGGTTTTGACTTGAAGTATTGATCACTGATAAGTCATTTATTTTTGTATCTTGAATTTTGTGTTTTTGTTTTCTGAAGTCAATAATCAGTTCCCTTGTTTTTAATACATTTAATTCTAAAAAGTTAAGAGCACACCAGTCAGGAAAGTAGTTTATTAGGATCTGATACTTAGTTTCATTTTCTGAAATTAAGCCGACAATACCAGTATCATCATCAAATTTTATGAGACCGACTGAATTATTATGGCTCTTAATGTCGTTAGTGTATATCGTGTACAGTACGTGAGAAAGACCACAACATTGTGGGGCACCTGTTCTTAGTTCGCTGAATGTTGATGTGGTAGTGTTTAGTCTGACAAACTGAGGGCGTTTGGTTGGACAATTTAGAATCCCCTTCTTGGATATTGGTGCTTACATTTACATTTCCCAATTTGTTAATCATATAGCATCATTGGTGCTTTTTGCTGGTTTGTATGCAAATTGGTAGGGGTCGAGATCAGTATGTACATTTATTAGTTGTCAAAGTATCATCATCATCAGACCCTTGTGGTCGTTTGGGGGAGCGAATGGACACCTCAGCAGTCATCTTTCTCCATTTTGGCCTATCTTGAGCAGCTGTCACTAGTTTAGCCATTTACAACTTTTTCCAATCTTTTACATGGTCGAACCAGCATTTCCGCTGACAGCCTCTCCGACGTCCACCTTCTACAGTGCCTTGGAGGATGTTTTTTGGCAGGTTATTATGCCGCACCACATGACCGAACCGTGTCAGCTTGCGCCGCTTTATTGTTGCCATTACGGTTTCTTGAGGGCCCGCAATTGATGATATTCTACCCCAGACATACTCATTAGTCCTGTGTTCAAGGTAGGATTTTAGATTTTTTGGAACGGGTATAATTTCTGAGGTCTTCCAAATGGTTGGTATAATAATATAATATTTCGAAGACATGTTAAAGATGAAGTAAAACATGTGAGAAAGCTTTTCGCACAGTTTTTAACAAGTGTGCCGCTTAATTTGTTTGGCCTGGGAGCTTTAGCCACATTTGCATGTTCAAAAATAGACTAGATAGGCAATGATTGGTTATTAAGGTCCACAGCAATGATACAGATTCTGGGTTTTTAATTCGATATTACGGAACGTGTCCGAAATAACGTCCGCCGCCGTGTTTCTGTCGACAGTGGGTGATATGTAAATTGATTATACATACCTGAGTGAACTCTCTTGGCAGATAGTAAGGCCTTAGAGTAACACACATAAGCTTGATGTCTGGGTTACAAACTCTGTTTCTGACTGTAACATTGTTTCTATTGCAATAATCTTTTGTTAACTTAGCCCTGACCCCTTTGGACTTGTCACTACAATTGGTTCTGTCTACTCTATTAAATAGTGTCTGTCATATCATTGAATAGACTCTGTTCGAGCTTTGAATATAAGTTTATAAAGTCTAATATATACTTTTTTTTAAGTTCTTACAACATATATATTCCCCATCAAAAGCCAAAAAAAAAATGTGTGTTCTAATTTATAGACTGTCTTGTGTTGTCTGATGGAGATACAACAGCAATTGAACAAATCGATGAACAAATTGAAAGCATAAAGAAATCAAAGAAAAAATATTCATTTCTAATATTAAAAGTAAGTAATTATTCTAATGGTCTGCCTACTTTCTACCCATCTAGTACTTCCTACTTATAAAAGCATTTTTTCATATTGTGTGCCAGCTAACCTACCTACCTACTTAGCTACTTACATGCCTACCTACATATCTGCCCACCTACCTACCTACCTGACCACCCACCCACCTACCAATCTACCTATCTACCTACCTACCAAAGTTTCTAGCTACCAAACTTCATACCTACACACACACACAGACGCATTCATATTTACATTATACACACATAGAAACACATTTATAAACCTATCTTTTTAACCATCTATTTAATAACCATCTATCCCTATACCCTATATCGACCCATCTCTCTCTCTATAGCTAAGCAATTGCCTGCCAACATATATTTTACCTGTCAATACATGCAGGTTACTTCAAAATTAACAAAAATGAAAACACATAAGCAACCAAGTTTTTCTTCTATCTATTCCAGATGTTTGGAGATAAAAAGGGAACACCCTTTCATGCCCTTACGGATGCTTTACATGGAAAGTAAATAGCTTCTGTTTAATTATGGATTAAGGTTAAACCTTAAAGAGATAATAATATGGTAACACGTTGAGACAAATAAAAATTGGAATTTTATCATTAAAGGTCAAATTTTATATTTAAATTAAATTAATCATACAATATGTATTTTTTAAATTCTTTTTTTTTTACTAATAGGCATCGAGGTCAAACTCAACACGAAGATGAAATCGGGCTAAAAATAGGGGAAATAGTTAAAAATCGTCGTTTTTTCAAAACTCTAGACCTTCCTTCCAAAGTGGCTCCCAGCCTGATTGAGAAATTGAAAGACCCAGAAAACGGTAACTCTATATTGACTTTATTAAGCTCTTTAATTGTAATAAAACAATATTAATATGTTTTCATACAATAATTATAATACTAGACTTGATATAACATTATACATATATATTATAAAGGGTTACTCCTTTATTTTTTGAGTCCTGAAGGAACAAAATCTTAGACCTGCATGAAATGGAAGGCTTAGAACTTTATGAAAAGAAGGCTTATGTCGATATGCTTACATGAAAGGAAATGCTTATGCCTACATGAAAAGAAATGCTTAGGTCTATAGTCTATATGAATAGAAAGGCCTAAGCATATAGGCTATGATAAGAAAGGCTTAGGCCTATATGATAAGCTATGTTATTGACAATTGTTAACGATTAAACATGCATGCGTTGGAAACCTAAAAGATCGGTGCATTCCAACCTTTCCGGTCCTATTCGTTAATTTACTAACAAAAAAATGCCAGAAAGAAAACTATTGATTTTGAACGTCAGACGTGAAGAATAACTTATTTTGAATGTAAGATTAAAAAAAAAATTCATTTAACCGGAAGTACATGTATGCATTGATACCTGACCTAAATAGTTTAGTTTAGTGAATGCTAGTTGCAAACTAAAAAAAAAATTGGAACTAAACTTAACAAGACCTCGACTATTAACTTTTGCATGCTCACTTTTGATGTTAAAAACGGATTCCTCATAACTAAATTTGATGAATATTTTACATGTTCTGACACAGTACTTTGTAATTTTATTAGTTTTGTAAAATGTTACTTTTTAGATGCTTTTCCCTCCTCATATTTTAAAGGTGTAATTTGTTGTCAGCGCACAATTGGAGACTTGTCAAAAAAATCTAACATCTTGATACTAAAGGTATTTTTCTTATACAAAATGCATAAATGTGGTTGTTAAATTAGCTTTTATAAGAAGCGTCAATATAAAAATACCTATATATATATATATATATATATATATATATATATATATATATATATATATATATATATATATATATATATATATATATATATATATAAATATATATAGATATTAAATTCTCTTGAAGTTTAATACAAATATTTTTTGCTTTTTAGGGTTACGGGGGTGTTGCAGATATCATAGCCGCTGCACACGAATTTATCGAAGAGTGTCAGTAAGTCATTGACTTGTGTAGTTTAAATACACATCGAATCCTGTAAATTAACTTTCTTTTAAGAAAATGTGAATACAAATAAGAAAATAGATTTTTAAAACTCGATTTAAAGCATAAATTTAAATTTATAAAATTAAACATTGAAATAAATTATATTTACAATTAACATCTATAGTTTTAAAATATTAAATATTGCAAAAAAATAAAATAAAAAGAATTTTCAAAGAATTTTTTTCATAGCATTAAATTTCTATTTATAAATAAATTATTTAAAAAAAATTACCATTGAAATCTATAGTTTTAACGTTTAACACTAAAAAATAATTTATTTTAAAGCAATTTAAAATCATAATGACACTCGTAAAAAAATCTTTCTAAAACAATCTTGGTCACCAAATTAAAACATCAACTAAAGCACTTTGTAAAACATCTATAGGGGCCTAACTAGTCTTGACTATACAATAAATGCTATTTACATAACGAATTCATGAAATAGTTTAATTTTTTGGGGTGCTGGGCAATAGGTCTTAAAGCCAAAAAGAATGGTGTACAAAAAAAAATGAGATAAATAAATGGAGATAGGTTGGATAAGAGTGGCATGAAATATAATAATATACTGGACTTTACCACATACCGACCCCCCACCAAAAAAATAAGCTAGCCAATCGCAACTTGAATTGGAATCACTGGACTCAAGGATTCAAACCGAATGCGATAAAAATTTGGCACTTGTTACGCGTATATGAAATAGCTAAATGTATGAAAATGTTAAGGCTGTACAGAAACTCACACCAAACTAATCAATAAATAATATTTTTATTTTACTCTGAGGTCGACTTTATAAACCTATTCTCATGTACGTTTTATTTCAGATTTCCAAATAACTTTGGTGAAATCTTGAGAGCCTTACACGCCAAAGGGAAAACTTTGCAAGATGTAAAAGTGGTGGATTTAAAAAGGAGGATTAAAGACATAGAACTACGTTCAGAAGGCTTTAAGAATCCAAGTAAATTTTTATACAGATTATATGTTATTGGCTGATATATCGGTAGAGGCGTCAAATTTAACATACACCTAACTCAAGACTCATAATATGTGATATCCGATTACCAAGAAAGTTTTAATTAACAGATGTAAACAGTTGTTTCTCACTACATGAATTGATCAAAGAAATACGTAATGTTTCCATTGCTTACGTTGATGATATATTTATATAGTTGATATGACAAATTTCACCAGTTTTAATGGCCGCGTTATACGAGTGGATTGTGTGGCCAGCAATTACAACAAAATCTAATTTACACATACATTTAAACACGAATGAATTAAATATATACCTGTGTATTTTATTGTTGTGATTTGATTATTAATTCTACTTTATCTCTAAGATTTAAATTTTACCGAAAGTTGCAGGTCAACATGTAAAATTCATACTGGTTGAGGACAATAACTGTTTGACGGAGTTGGAAAAGCAAGATAGTCCCTTTATTATTATAAAGGTAATTTGATGGATAATGTATTTTGTCGTCATTTAAAAGTATGTTATTAAGCGAAGAGGTTTCAGAGAGAGCCGTGTAGTTTGTAAAGTGAAGTAATCCCATAGTTGTCCATGGCTATTGTACACCTATTTCGTTGGCCACTGGTAGTTCTTTTAAAATTATGGCGCAGAGTTTAAAATGTAATAACTGCAAAGTATCTAGGAGTAATAATAAATGATAAGTTATCTTGGAATCCTCATATTGATGAAGTAATTAAAAAATCAAACAAAACATTAGTATTCATAAAATGGAACTTTAAAAAATGTAATAAGAATATAAAACTAATATGCTATCTCACATTAGTAGGCCTATATTAGCATATGCATCATCTGTATGGCACCCATCAATTAAAGAAAACATTAAAAAAACATAGAGCGAAAAAAAAAACTAACCCATAAAAAACAAGGTTTTATTATACTCCCTTTCTTTATAAACTAATTTTACCATCATGTAATTAAATAATTGATTGATATCTGTGTCACAAATCTCAAAAATATCTCCTTACTCCGTAGGCCTATGAATTGTTTCGTTTTATTATCTGTTTCCAAGCAAGCAACCAACCAAGCAGACAGTACGAGTTAAAAGAAAGGGAGTAAAAAGCTAACCCATAAAAACACAGTTTTCATTATACTCCCTTTCTTTGTAAACTAAGTTTATATTTAATTTATATTTTGATAGAATAAAATAAATATAATTAATATCATACCTTATGAATTTCCACACTAAAAGTTTGCGCATCCTTTTTTTTTCTAGCTTTGGCCCGCAAAAACCATAAAAAGATAAATCGCTTTGTTTCGGCTATATTGTGTCGTTTTCATTCTATTCATTTCGTAAAAACTAACATATTATCCGAAAAGTTTATTTACTCCCGTCTCTTCCGGTAGAGGCAGCCATGTTTTTTTTCTTCGATTTGCAAATTGTTCCAAGGTATTAGTGACTATTCTAAAGGCTATGATGCTGAAAATTTGATAGAATGTATTGTTAGTCTGGACAAGTCTGCTGCCCAAGTTTCAGCTCGATTGGACGACGGCAAGTGGTCGAAAAATCGATGCAAAGTTTTCCAAGCAAGCAAGCAACCAAGCAGACAGTACGAGTTAAAAGAAAGGGAGTCAAAAGATGCAAGGTTCATAACTAGTGAATATTCTCAACTAACAATAGTAACACCATTAGTCAATCACTAAGTGCCTTTCCAACCGGAAGACTTTAACAAATTCAGCTAGGGCTCTGGCGAAGCTGGAGTGGGAGGGATTCCATGCGGACGGGCCGCGTAGGAGATCTTTAAGAACTGGGGTTATGTGGTCAAACTTCTTAATCCCTGATACAATGCGTGCCGCAGTGTTTTGTACTTTCTGGAATCTCTGAAGCTAGTTCTGGGGCAGACCCCACAGACAGCTATTACAGTAGTCCAGCCTTAATTGAATTAGAGAGACTGCTACGGCATTAGCTGTTCTCTTATTAAGTTGAGGACACAGCTGACCCAGGGCGCGTAGATGAAAGAAACAAGCCCTTACCACAGTACCAATGTGCGGAACCATTGTAAGCTTATTGTCAATAAAAAACCCAAGGTCTCTAACAGTGTTGGACAAGGGGATATCCGAGACATAAACTTTGATTGATTCAATATCGACCTTTCTAAGACTGGTGTCAGAACCACGCAGAATTGCCTCTGTCTTTTCATCATTTAATTTGAGTCTGTTTGCTGCCATCCATGATTTTACTGTAAGACAGCAGTCTTCCACAGCACGAATTGCATCACCGCATTATGATGAGCGTAGGACGCAATAAGCTTCTTTATAGAAGGAACGTCTGTAATGTATAAGATAAGATAATAAATGTACAATTCTCACACAAACAATCTCTAATAAGATAATAAATGTACAATTCTCACACAAACATACTCTAATAAGATAATAAATGTTCAATTCTCACACAAACAATCTCTAATAAGATAATAAATGTACAATTCTCACACAAACAATCTCTAATAAGATAATAAATGTACAATTCTCACACAAACAATCTCTAATAAGATAATAAATGTACAATTCTCACACAAACAATCTCTAATAAGATAATAAATGTACAATTCTCACACAAACAATCTCTAATAAGATAATAAATGTACAATTCTCACACAAACAATCTCTAATAAGATAATAAATGTACAATTCTCACACAAACAATCTCTAATAAGATAATAAATTTACAATTCTCACACAAACAATCTCTAATAAGATAATAAATGTACAATTCTCACACAAACAATCTCTAATAAGATAATAAATGTACAATTCTCACACAAACAATCTCTAATAAGATAATAAATGTACAATCCTCACACAAACAATCTCTAATAAGATAATAAATGTACAATTCTCACACAAACAATCTCTAATAAGATAATAAATGTACAATTCTCACACAAACAATCTCTAATAAGATAATAAATGTACAATTCTCACACAAACAATCTCTAATAAGATAATAAATGTACAATTCTCACACAAACAATCTCTAATAAGATAATAAATGTACAATTCTCACACAAACAATCTCTAATAAGATAATAAATGTACAATTCTCACACAAACAATCTCTAATAAGATAATAAATGTACAATTCTCACACAAACAATCTCTATTCTATAATATAAAAAAATTAACTAACTCTGAATCAATTATCGATACAATTCTTAATACAATAAGAAAATTATCTAAACATAACTATACCATAATAAGATGGACCACTGGCTTTGATATCTCTGCTATTTGCTAACGTGAAATACTTTTTTTGGGGAATTTCCATTCGCACCCTATCCTCTACAGTGACTCTACACTTCCGGGTTTAGTAATTCGCTTTGATTTTCTCAACAGAAAATTAAGAATAAAATCGAAAGTTATTTATAGCGGAAAACTTTAGGTACGTTTAAGAGTCATTTAGGACAGCGTTATTGGCTGAGCACGGAAAAACAACAACATTTATTAAGCTCTAAAACTAGAGCAAGCGGTCCATCTTATTATAGTCTTTGATATAACATAGTCTTTTCGGAGAAGTCAATAACCATTTCGGAAATCGTCTTCTTAAAAACTTATAATATAATCAAAATGCTTTATTTCTGCCAATTTTTTTTTTTTAATAGATGTGGCTATTTAAACATAAGGTTAAATCTGTAACCGTCGCATCTACTTAGTTATCATAAAGTTACATAATGCATTCGTTTTTTTAAATGAACTATATGATTGTATTCTTAACCAAAGAAATACCTAAATATTTTTTTTATGAACTATATTATTGTATTCTTATGCAAAGAATTACCTAAATATTTTTATGAACTATATGATTGTATTCTTAACCAAAGAAATACCTAAATATTTTTTTTAAGAACTATATTATTGTATTCTTATGCAAAGAATTACCTAAATATTTTGTATGAACTATATGATTGTATTCTTAACCAAAGAAATACCTAAATATTTTTTTATGAACTATATGATTGTATTCTTAACCAAAGAAATACCGAATTTTTTTTTATGAACTATATTATTGTATTCTTAACCAAAGAAATACCTAAATTTTTTGCATGAACTATATGATTGTATTCTTAAAAAGAAATACCTAAATATTTTTTATGAACTATATGATTGTATTCTTAACCAAAGAGTTACTAATAGATTGCATTTATTGATTGCAGGTTCAGAGCAGTGAAAAAAAGAAATCAGATTTAGATGTGTTGATGGATGCAAAGAAACACAAACTGTACGTAGATTTTGTTTGGTCTACATTATAAGAGGGGTGCTCAAAGGCGCTCGGTATTTTATATAAAAAATGGGGGAGTGGGTGGGTGGAAGGTTAGTTAGGGTCATCTATCTATTTATCCATCTATCTTTCTACTTATCTAACTAACTAACTACCTGACCATCAATGTGTAAGTATCTTCATATGTCGGGCTGCCCAATCGTCCTGCAAAAAAGACCCACCCATTCAATTATCAATTTTTCTATCCACCCCATTTATTTATATCTAACATGTTCATTTATATCTATGTACAATATCTTCCATACTTCCACCAATTTACCCACTTACCTGTATGTCACATACCTGCTTATTAAAATGCATACATACCTTGCTATTATTCTCATACGCATGCCTTATTATTTTAGATTCTCATTAGAAGGCGTGAAAGACAATCTGAAGAAAATTTTAATGAAAGATGTACCGTTTGAAATGATTGACGTTAGTGGTGATATTGGCAAGGATTTCAAGTTTGGCGAAAGCCAAATAAGTAAGTTAATTGATGAAACAAAGACTATTATAAGATGGACCGCTTGTTATATTTTTAGAGCTGAAATGTTAATTTACGCATGCGAAGCCTTACATTACAAGATTTCCGCTACATGCAACTTTCGATTTTAATCTTAGTTTGTCATTGAGAAAATCTTAGCGAATTACTAGACCGGAAGTCCAGAAGACTTAGTGCGATCGGAAATTCCGAAAAGAAGATATTCGAGTCATCAAATAGCATAACTATTAAAGCAAGCGGTCCATCTTATTTTAGTCTTTGGATGAAATAATGCATTTTAGTTGTCTTGTCGGCATTATTCCCTGTCAAGAGACTATGGCGCATCAACTTGATCTTCTGTTACACTTTTTCATTATAATACTTATGTGTTTATTTGTCATACAAATTAAGCTGAATCTAAAAGTAACTCTTTGGTTAAATACAATCATAATTTAAATAAAAAACACGAATGTACTATGTAACTTTATGATAACTTTATTTAAACATAAAGTTAAATCTATGTCCGTCACATCTATTTACAAAACTAGAAATAGCCCGTGGGGAAACCACGGGGGTAAAGAATTGAGTTTTATGTGTTTTTATTATTTTTAGAATTGTGTTTATATATTTGGTATGCTTTTTCAAAAGTCGGGAAACAGGAGCTGGAAGTGAAGTAGTCCTAAGTCATGGTTTTAAATTTAAATTTAAGAAATGACGATTCTAATTGATGATGTTGAAATTGTTATAGAATTACTGAGATAAATAAAATATAAACATAGTTTGCTTGAACTATCTGTTTTCAGTTTAATACATTCAGATAAAACTTTTCCTTAAAAGCAAAAATTTCTTGTTCCCCATGAATAGGGTCTAGTTGTCTGTTGAGTGTTTATTTTCAACATGTTTGGGACATTTTTACCTTAAAAAGTGATAAAAGTTGACTATAGATGAAAACTTCGACATGTCTGTTATTAAAATTTTATAATAGCTATTACAAAAGCCAGAATTATTGGCAATTGTTGACGTCATAGATAATAGGGATATGTTGACGAATCAAGTTGATAAATTTGGATTTAAAGGCTTTTAGCTATTGCATTCTGAGAAGATTTCTGAAGTGTTCAAATTGCGATGTATTTCATTTGCAATGAATCAACAGCCGTTTCAAAGACAATGTATGAATTGAGATTTCTCAAAAGCATAATGATTACTTTTCGAATTCTGGTGCAGGCTAGGATTTTTTCCCGGGTCTGGCGGGTGTCCCTGAGTCTACCCAGTTCTGACCTTAGTTGGGGTAAAGTAAAGGCGGCTGTGCATAGTGCCTGCCACACAATCACCTAGTATACCGTGTCCAAAGAAACTGGTGAACGCTGCTTCACCGGCCCTTGGATCATTTTGGTCCGACGGGTTACTTTTTTAGAAATAATTGTTATCATATTTATCACAATTAGTTTGATACCAGACATTATCACAACTGTTTATGAATTCGAGCGTTCGCCTGACGTACCTGATATAGGCCTAGGGTAGGGTTTGTTCCTGGCTCTAAAAAGTGTCTCTGAGCCTACCAAGCTCTGATGGGTACCTGCCATTCGTTAGAAACAAATAAAGAGGGCTGGGTATTGTGGCCACAGAAACTTGTGAACACTGCTTCATGTTCCCTATGGATCAAAATGGTATAAAGGGGATATTTTACCACAACTCGTGTAAGGCCAGACAGTATAGCCATAAGGAAATTGGTGTGGGGGGGGGGGGGGGGAGAGAGCGTGAAGATAGACTAATATAAAGGCTAAAATTTGTCCACAAAAAGCAATATTCAATTTTATATCAAGTTACAGTTCCTAAACTGTTGTGTTTTTTGTATAAATGTTTTAATTATCTGTACTTTTCATCCCATAAACCCGCTTTTTTTTAAAAAATCAATTTTTGTTCCATGTTAGGAAAGTGAGGATAAGGATAATAATTTGATAATTCTAAAGACAGTTAAGAAACGTTTATATTACTCTTTCTAATTACTTTTGTACGTTATACAAAAATGGAAATCCTAAATGTTTGAAGGTTTTAATTTCTGAGCAAAAATGTCAAAGAATGGTCAAAGTTTACGGAGAAACGATTTATTGAAAGTAAAAATTAGAAATTGACTATCTAAAGACCAAAATAATGTATTAATAGTTTAGGTTTAGTTTTATATTTGCTAAATTGATAGAAAAAAAAAGAATAAAAGAGTTATTAAGATATAGAGTTATGATCGAACTTTAGAGATTTTACTAATAGATATCAACAAACGTTTTAAACAGTCTAAAAATTATGTTTTTTTCTAATCTTGCATATATGTGTGTATATTTGCGTGTGTTTGTGTGTTTGTATTTGTAAGTGAGGCGGACAGACAGAAAGGAAGAGGATTTATTTAGGTAGAGATCTATTTAAACCGCTAAGTTTAAACGTCATCTGCTATACATTTTTTTCCAAGCAGGATTTACATAGTCTTAAAATCTTATGACAATTTAAAAAAAATTAAGCAGAAATAGCCAAATTTAGGGGCCTTATTCAAAACTGTGTACACATACACATGTAGGCCACAGGGGCATATTTATATTGTTTAGATATTTCCAAAGTCTAAAATAAGATGGACCGCTTGCTTTGATATTTACGAACACAAACGATTTTATAAATGGAAAACTATAAACTATAGGCCTACTTATCACAGTTGTCTGTTATTGTCGCAGAATTTAAAGGAATATTTGAGACGTAAAATGCCGACGCATAGATGTAAGTTAAAACTATTCAATAATGTATTTGTTAAAGTAAATGTTTAAATTTTTCAATTTCTTCGTTTCATTACTTCTCATTGAGAACTTGTAGAATAATACTTTATAGGAGGATCGTCTGTAATATATTATACGATTCTGTAATATATTAAAAGATTAGAACTATAATTAAGATTTGAATCGAAAGTTCCATACAGCGGAAGTATTTCGGAGTACGCGTTATTTGATGCGCACCAAACAAAAATTCTTGAGCTCTAAAAATAGCGCAAGCGGTCCTCTTATTATAGTCTTTGATATTACGTCATCTGTCTGTACTCACGAATTCAAGTCGCTAAGCGTTCCGGAATGACAGATTGATTAATTTGGGTTGTTATTATTATATAGATACTTGGTGGAAAAAAAACATGTTGATAAAGCATTTCTTTGTCAAGGTTTATCAAATAAGTTTTACATGCACTTGGCTAAAATACATTAGTTCTAATCTGTAAATTGCGGAGTAAAGTTTTATAAACCCAAAGAAGACTGATAGCCTTTTGAATAAAAGAGTAGGTCTATAATTTGCCTACTATCAGAATTTTTATTTTCCCCTTAAAAAGAGCCTGATTCGTGTAAGCCCTACACAGTTCATATTTTCAGAAATCAATAGATATGTTGTTGTTGGTGTTCGTCCCTCATTTCCGAGGTTGACAACGTCTGCAAGTAGCATTGTGGTTTCTTTAGTGGTCTATTAGTCCTATACGGGCATTGGACGTTTTTGTGTGTGGAGGTATTGCATACATATGATGCGGCCGTGGGGTTTGGTAGCGCCGCGCTGGTTTGCTTGGCTTTTCTATTTGCACGTTTTTGTTCAGCCCTGGAGGTTTTGTTACATAGGCATAAAAACAAGCTAAAAATAGCGATGATTTTACAAACTCATAAAGTTTTTGTTAAAAAATAGTATTTGTTTTGTTTACATGTTTGAAAACCTGTTAATTTGCTTAAATGAATGATAATGACTTTTTTTTTTCCAAAGAAAATCAAGTGCTTTTCAACGGAGATAAATCTTTTCTCAACACTATACCTGAGAATCCTCCAGAGAAAGAGAAGCTCCCAATTTTAATTCTAAAAGTATGTCTAACAAACATTTTAAAGGCACTGATATACTTTATAAATGTTATCTAATTTTTTCTATCTATTTATCTATCTATCTATCTATCTATCTATCTATCTATCTATCTATCTATCTATCTATCTATCTATCTATCTATCTATCTATCTATCTATCTATCTATCTATCTATCTATCTATCTATCTATCTATCTATCTATCTTTCTATCTCTCTATCTATCTATCTATCTATCTATCTATCTATCTATCTATCTATCTATCTATCTATCTATCTATCTATCTATCTATCTATCTATCTTTCTATCTATCTATCTATCTATCTATCTATCTATCTATCTATCTATCTATCTGTCTATCTATCAATCTATCTATCTATCTAACTATCTATCTATCTATCAATCTATCTAATTGTATAAATATTGTCCATTAGGGCACTGGAGGATTCGCAGATACTTTGGCAAACATACAAGAAAAGCTCACTCTTTGCAGGTAGTAATAAAACTTGAACGTTCAAATTTATTTCATTTCATTTCATATATATATATATATAGAAAGTCTTGTGTGTGTGTTTAACCAATCAAATTGGTTTATTTAAAGACACGTGACCTTATTGTTATTTTACTTATGCAATTTGACTTAGCACATGTATCATCGATAGCTTAGTGGATAACGTATCGGTCTGCCTTGCGGTCGACCCCGGTTCGATTCTCCAGTTAGTCTATACCATTTTTACTTCAAAAAAATATATATGTCAATTAATATTATCTTTTTAAAAACATTGTAAATCCATGGGCAACACAGTGCAATTTAGATTTTTGTTCATAAAAAGACGTGCCTATTTTTAGCCCGATTACACTTTTTATATTGGGCATTTGCAATCACGTGGCAAAAAGCACGTGATTTGTGTTTACTTTGAGTAATGGTGTACAAGGATTTAAGCTGTATTATGTATGTTAAATAAAGGCTATTTTATTATTATCATAGATATAGATCATAGACGATGTGAGCCTATTAGTGACTTGACTAGATAGCCTATTCACCAACACTATCACTTGACATCGTAGCCTAGCCTACGAAACATTACAAGTGTAGGCCTATAAAGTTAAATTGAAAGTGTAAATAGGTCTAGCCGGCCCTAGCCTAATCGCATTAATCAATTAATCTACAGTACGACTATTTACTTTGAGTAGGATATCCAATATTCAGATGTGAATTTTGCATGATAAAGAACAACTTCACTTTCACCACGTTACGATTGTACCTCAAGTGGGTTCTTATATTTACACAAATACGTCACTAAAAACCTAATCTACGCCCACCGAGAACGCTCTATTAGCTTACTTTCCTAAATGTCTTCAGTATTAGATTTATAGCTTTCTGTTCTTTGTAGTTTATACAATTGTATCTGTAGTTATACACGCCTAGTTAATTTTGACCCGGGCAGCGCCGGAAAATTAGCTTGTATATATATATATATATATATATATATATATATATATATATATATATATATATATATATATATATATATATATAAAGCTGAAGGGCATAACGTTTTATCATTGTATTTTTGTTCTTAGCAATGAAATAATAGATAAACTGGTTCTTATACAAGAGAGAGACACTTTGGAGGACAAAAAGTAAGTCCTATTGAAGTTAGAACAATTAAGACATTTATACACATTTTCTTTACATTTCTAAATATTTTGTTATAAGAAACCCAAAAATATCTTGAAAAATAAATTGATCCATGTTTAATTCGAAAGGAAGTAAATATGGAACAGATTTAGGTTAATTTAAATAAATAAAATTGTATTTCTAATTGTATTATCTTATTTATTTTGTTAATTACTATTATCTGGTGGAGGTTCGAGGTTATTTTGCGTCCGGGGAATTACTACAAAGTTATAGATGTATATACAAAGCAGATACGCAAATCAGTTTTTTTTAGATTGTAATTTTAAACTGATCGTCTTATTATTTCTAAATCAATAACAAATTTTAATGTTTCCTTAACTCTAGGCTAGTTGTTCAAATACTAAATATAGTACTGACAAAACCTTTAACGATTGTGGACATATCAGAGCAGCAATCCAATGACATTGAATTTAAGTGTGGCGACAAGTCCATTCAAGGTAACATAATTTATTCTAAGTATTTTTTCACATCACATTTCTATTTGATATTTGCAGGTTATCGATACAGTGTTATCAACACGATGTTTTTAATGAAAGAGGAAAAAAGATTAAAAAAAAAAAACCATTAAAGAAAACTTTTTAAAAGAAAAACTAATTCGGTGTATTTTAACAGCGAGAGCTGGAGAAAGAGAGAGAGAGAGAGAGAGAGAGAGAGAGAGAGAGAGAGAGAGAGAGAGAGAGAGAGAGAGAGAGAGAGAGAGAGAGAGAGAGATAGAGAGAGAGAGAGAGAGAAAGGGAGATAAAGAGATTGGGTTGGTCGAAGAAGACAGAGTGGACGGGTTCAAAGACAGTTACAAAGAGGGTGACGGGGACATGAATTAATAATTGGGAATCGAAGAGGGAAAAAAGCACTGATAAATTGAAACAAAATTCCTAGGAGTAAAAAAGTTACAAAACGATTAATGAAGGAAAATAAAACCTACATTTAATATATAACTATTTGTTTTAAGTAAACCGTTAGCTATTAGCCTATTAGTGCTCAAAATAACATGTTCTTATTTTATAATAATACACGCCTTTAAAAATTTTGTTTTTATCTTTAAAAGTATTTAAAATTGAGCTTTAAATTAGTTTGAAGTCTTAGGACATCACATGGCTGGGAAACGGATAAAATGT